>JAGVSP010000566.1:0-111069 GCA_022494985.1 Micrasema minimum
TGAATTTTTTAGGACATCATCACAAAGACTTTCTAACGGTTTTTTTTCTCAACTTCGTATATAAAATGAAAATAATAGGAATTATTAACGTACTTGTCTTGAAATATGTTTAAGGATAGATAATTAAAATAATAAATTTAGAATCTCCAATACGTGTTTATTAGTAAATAATAGTAAACTGTAAATTGCCTTGAAAAATATTGTTTTTTAGCTCATTAAAATGCCAATATCTTATGCTCAAAGACTTTTTGGATATATAAGTACGTTTATGAGATAAAAGAGGTAGAATTTTTCAGTTAGTGGTTCATTACATATTATTAAGGCTTGTTAAAAAGGAAAATAGAATTGCTAGTCCCAACGGAAACATCAATCTAAGAGCATGATGCACGATCAACATTGTCGCAATCAAATAGACAAACTACTACCTCAATAGAGTGAAGACCCGCGGGGAATGAAATCAAAACAAATGCAAAGAGAAAATGTGATCGGACGTGTACTTGGTGCTAATATGAAAATGCGATATTTGTTTATCGCAGCGCTGGCAATAAAACCATCCCATAAATTATAAACAAACAAATAGTCGAACAAATTATACTATCTGTAGCCGTTCCACAATGATTCGAGCAAATAAAAATTACCATTCATTGTTATCGGGCAAATTTTCCAAAGCGAAAAACGGTAAATCATCGTTTCCATTCATTGCTTTGGTTTAATTGACGTTTTTATTGCCAGCGTATAAACAGAACGCCGAGAGTAAAAAATAAGCATCCAAGAAAAGCACCCAATTTTAGGATTCATTATTTATTTATGTACATATTTGACAGGTTTTCACTGACAGCATAAATTTCTTATTTGAGTTACTAATTATTATTCGCCGATCATTAACTATTAGAACCGCGGAACTGATTTGGAATATCGCGCGGTAACTGGGGTTCTGACGCTTAGCCGACGTTCTTTGGGCTATTTGTAGAATACATACGAAGATGGATTTATGACAATAATAAATATAATATGTGATCCCTTGAATTGGCACTGAAGTGTAAGACTGATAATCTTGCGTTCTGTAACATATTATCAAGATTTACTGCACTTGGTGTACCAATGCATGGCTTTACAGCGTAAAGTGTGCTTTCCCTAAGCACTTAAAATATCGGAGTATTGTTTCAGCGAAAACACCCCTAGGAGGGCATTCCAAGAGACATAAAGACCCGTGGCATCTGCTTAATGTCGTCAATTTGTTCTTGTATTTCACGACTGTCTGTTATCTTAGCTTTCAATGCATACAGCTTCAATAACTACAGCACCATAGTCAAATAATAATACCATAATTCTCCATTATGTGGTATTTATTATTGGTATTGTGTGTAAAATGCTCTTTTACATATTTTCAATTCATTCCTTTTTTCTTTTACTTAAATATTATTGTATTATTTTCAGTACCTACCTACATATTTACATTGGGAAAAGATCCATTGCACACTGTTACAAACATTTTATGGTTTGTTTTTTATATTTTAATTAATTTATTACCGCTCCCTATGTGGAGTACCTATATGGATACTACAAATTGTCTCCAAGCTAAGCAATCGGCCGTCGTTTCTAGTGCATCATCCCAAGTTCCCACATCCGTAGCTCTGACGTTAACTGCCATATCTTCAATATGAATGAATGGGAATTTCATGATTCGAAAAAGTTTTTATTTTACCTAATTCTACATCAATTTGTAGCATTCTCTCAGTAGGTTTCCATAGTTAAGTACAATACACTAATAAATGATAACAATATACTTAATTTTAAACAACTTTATTTCTTTTTTCGTAAACTGGTTTCGGAGTTACAGCTCCTTCTCAAATTTTATAAAGAAATTAGATATCAAGGTTATTTCAAGTAAACAGCAATAATAAAGTAGGTTAAAACGAATGTGTTATCGAGGAAAGATTGTTTTTATCCACTCTTTCTTAGGAAGGCCCCAATTGGTTCTAATAGATTCAAGTTAGAGTGAAGCTTTTCAGGAGTCGAATATTGCTCCCTGGGAATGTGAAAAAAAACGTTATGAATATTCAGCGAATGATTTCGTAGAGTTGGGACTCTGGCCAGACTAGAATTATTTTCCGACGCAGAATCATGGCCAGTTCGTGAGGTACTTATACTTTCAGACACTCATTGGAAACAGGCAAAAGGTTCGTGATTTTGGTTAATTTTAAAAGTCTGAAAATTTCAATGGATGATTCATAAATTTTAGGATACGAAAAAGCAACTCAGTGAGGAAATCTAAAATTTTTGTCTCCCAATACCATTTACAAGTTTGACAATTAATTCCTTCTGATAGAACGGGACATATGCCATCGAGGGAAATTCCGAGAAAGAAGTATAATATATCAAACTTGAAAATTACATAAGTTAGATAATAATTCTGGGAGCGTAGTAATAAAAGACAGATCGTACCAACAAATTTTACATGTTTACAATAAATTAACAATAGTAGGAATCGATTTTTATTTATTCGCATCACAAAGACATCTTTGTGTTAAAGACACTTATACATTCTAACGTTATCCTTTCTACTTCGTATCTCAAATTTTATAAACTTTTCTGAAAAATTGTTTGAAATCATAAAATAAATCTATATTTGAATCTCCATACGTGTTTATTAGAAAATAAATAAATTAAATTGCATGAAAAATATTGCATTTTACATAAACGCCAATATCATGACTCCACGACTTTTTGTTGATAAATTACGGTTATCGAGATAAAGATAAGGATGAGGAATTTTTCTATTTTTGGTTAATTTCAATATATTTATGTTTTGTATTTCTCAACTGAATTCACTGCTAAAGAAGCAATGAGCACGATCACATGTCGCAATATAACAAAATACTACCTCAATAGTGAACACCCGGGAAATAAAACCAAAACAAGGCGAAAAAATCGGACGTGTACTTGGTCCTAATATTGCGGGTTTATCGGGGACGGCATTACTTTACACGTTTTCAAAAATAATTTTACCCACATGTTGAATATTTTCTCGAATCAAGATTTTTAATATTCCACTGTAAAAACATAAACAATAAAAAAAACAGATTCGATAAATCCTTTTTGGTTTTGATTACCTATCAAACACTTTAGTTACGACTAAAATTGCTATGTTACCCCAGGTGATATATTTTTCGAATCAAGACTTTTTTATATTCCACTGTAATTGATAAACAAAGTCTGTTGAATCTAGAGCAAAGTTTAGTGGCTGTACACTGATATCGGCTATTCCTGTTTCCCAAAATAAAGTGTCGGAATAATACTAATAAATAGAAATTCCGCTATCTTAACAGCTTTTTTTTAAGAATTCGCCACATGCATTTTTCGTATATCATTTCCTTTTATGTATATTTTGTAAACTTTTTTATTATTTTGTTGTATTTATATGATAAATTTACATATTTGCTATTGGCTCCCGATGATAAACGGCAAAATTGCGGTTTATTTTCGAAATCAAGATTTTTTATATTCCACTGTTAACATAAACAAAATCTGTTGAATCTATTACAAGTTTAGTACTGTAAATTGCTATTTGTTCCCAAATAAAGAAAAAAATACTAATAAATAGAAATTGATCTTGTAGTTTTTTTAAAAGAGCAAAAAATTCTTGTGCCGCCACTGATATCGGATTATTCCGTGTTTACTAAAAGGTTCGGAAGTAGTTCTGGCGCGGTTCCGCTATTTTAACAGCTTTTGAGTAATGCATAGAGAACAAAAGTGCCTTTTTGTTGTTTCTAAATGTTATTGTTTTTTTTACGGGGCCATTTGAATAATTTCTATAAACTTCCCTCACCTACAGACGGGGCATAACAAAACACGAGAAGTAAGTATCGGGACTGATTGGATATTGGATTTACATTTTTGTTTTAATGGAGTACTGAGCACATTTAAAAAGTACATTAATCAGGCAAGTACCTATAAAGTTAAATTTGGTCAATTAAAAAATAAATCCCAAGTTGTGCTATTTCAGCTAAATTTGGTTTAACATAATATATTGTATCTACCACAGTATAGCTGATTGAAAATAAAAAAGTAGGTACATGCTCAGTATAAAAAATGAGTAAATATTTTTTTTTTACTAAAATAAAACTATGTATAATGTACATACCAAAGGTCATAACAGTTACCATTTCCACAATTTTCGACTGTAAGAGATAAATCTCTTTTGTTTTTTTTTTTTCTAAATTAACACACTTTTATAGCTAAGTGTGCACCCAAAAAAAATAACACAATTTAATACAATAATGTTTGTCTATTTAAATAGATTAAAATATTTTGAATTGTACCTGCCTAATATTAAACTGATTTTACTGTTGAAATTTCCCATGTTTATCAAAAAGAATTGTGCAGCTGTTGAGTTCCCAAATATATTTTTGAAAATAGATATCGGCTTACCAACTACTTAAATAACTATCAATTATGTCTTTATACTTACCTATATCACGAGAAAAATCTATTTAGAGCGGATATATTTAATCAATTGATCGATTGAAATATAAGAAATGTGTTTTCCTATTCTATTTTTAAGCGATTTTAATTTATGGAAAAAAACTTTGATTACATTTATTTAAGAATTTTATCTAATTTATGTAATATTATTCACTTATAAACAGGTTTTTGGCATTTGGTCTTAAAATTATCATGCAGACGTGCATGAATAATTTATTAGTGTTTTAGTATCCATTCTAAATATGTATTGTACTAATATGCTAGTATAGAACTGTCAATATAAATATGTTTGTATAGAGTAGGTTTACAGTGAAAGTCCCTCCTTCCAGCACAACTCTACCGATTTTTTAAAGCCACAACACTCTGTCCTGGCAAACTTCCTTGCTTTCTCCACTTTCATGCATGCATCTTCAAGTACGCACGTCGATTATTCCGACTTTTCACATCACCACTTGAAGTATTCGTTTTAGTTGATCATGCCGTCTTTCGCGGCTTTCCTCGACTTCTAGGCACCTCGTCGTATCATAAATCCTTTTAGTCGTTCTTTCATCATTCATTCGCTCCACGTGACCAAACCATCGTAAAATACCTCAACACTATTATACAAAACCAATTTACTTGTGTCTTTATTGCTGCTGCAATCTAAAGTATTTATTTATTCAATGTGGGTACATAACTGCCAAATAAGCTAAAACGCTGAGTATTGGCAGACCTGTTACAAATGTGTACAACACACATAATATACAAAGTACAAAAGTACATTATTTTATATTATTAACTCAACTAGTAGATATAATAAGTAAATGGGTACTAAAATTTAGACCTTTTTCGTTGCTTTGCTCAATGCTGGCAGTCGTGGTGCACTGATTGTACAGGTACAGCAATAGACTTCACAAATCACCCCCATTACTAGCCGGTCCGGTCCTGGTGAAGTATTTAGAAAGTAAGCTCCTTTTTTTGGTCAACCCACCCTGCAGGAGACCGTCCTCTCGATCTCGCTCGCTTTCCCTCAACACAGCTCGTTTACACCAGCTTTTCTAAACCCTGAGTGTTTCTGAGAATGTGGCCGAAAAAGGATGAAATTCGTTTAATTCGTCTTTCGGTAGTGGTAATCTTGAGTACGGAAGATAGAGAAATAGTGTTTAAATATGTATAGGTACTTGTAAAAATGTTATTTTTTAATCTTTGGTTGGCAATTTCTAAAGAAAACATAATATGAAATCATGATTTTTTCGGGTTTTTCTAATATTTTTTTTTAGACTCCTTCGCACTCACTTTTTCATAATTTCGTGACAATTTTCATCACTATGAATTTTCCTCAAACGATATAAATGCCTTTCGCTCTGAAAGGCCGTGTACTGAATTTGAGAAAAGTTAATTTTATTTTTCATCATCTTAAATACTCATTTACTAGTTATATAAAAATGCATACAAAGTTAAACAAGTGAAAAATTGTTAAAAAATACACTACATAGGATATAAATATATCCAAATATTTCCACCAGATACTAAAGGAATTCATATTATTCCATAGATATCTCGCGACAGTGTTTTAACAGGGTATATTTGCTTAAAAATATTCACAATGCGTAGGGGATGGGTCTGTTTAATCCTAACAATATTACACCCCTGGTCACGGCAGATATTTCATTAAATTCATAACACCCGGATTGAGGGGGTCACGTATCGCATTTTACCATTTTAGTGCCGTTTGGGGCCCAGGGGCGCAGCCCTTGGCGCGGAAATTCCCGACTGGACGTGACGCGAACTGGCGATACACCCCTGGTTTGCAGTCGTGATCAAAATGCAAAACCCAAACACATTTCATCTGGATGAAAGGATTATCCATGACGAATCGAAGGGGTATCGGTTTAAATTAAGTTTACCTGTTTAACTCTAGAGTAGAGTATATGGATTTCACTAACTGCCTCCAAGCTAAGCGATTGGCCGCAAGTTCCTGAGCATCCCTTAAAATCAGGTCTACGTCTCGCAGCTACGACGTAATCTGCCCACGGGTTGTCACGAGTACAGTACCTAATAGTATGAGGATATTTTCGTTATCATAATAAAAAAAGAGCTAGAAAAACACCAAAAAGATTATACGCCATTAATTTTTAAAAAAAAGTAAAGGGTAGGTTGTTTCTAAACTTATGCAAAACTGCTATGGCGGATAACAACGTTTGTTTTATTTTCGTTTTCCGATTCTTATTTAATATTTCTTCCCCTACAAGAAAGTGTTCCACTTCAGATCACTCGGAACTTCAATTTCCAAAGAAAAAAAATGACAGTTTTTACGAGTTAGAAAGTTTCTCTCGATTTCCGGAGCTACTTACTATTCCGGAATAAAGGGGAAAATAACTGCAGTATGGCTGAGAACATTACAACTTTCGGAATTTTTAATTGACTACTGCGCTGTTTTTGAAAACTATATAACTACCACTCTAACTATCACTAATTTAATCCAAAGAATCCGTAAATAAATTACTGGAAAATATTTTTTTTTCGGTGGAAGGTAAAGCAACTTATTACTTAGAAAAATCCTTATTAGTACCTATATATTGTTATTGAACATATTCCACTACGCCCTGTTTCTTTCTTTTTTTCTTAGTAATTTCTTAACACTTAGTACTATACAATTTCTTAGTACTATAAACAAGTTTTTTTTGTAAGGGTTGCTAGAAATCACCCGACCCGCATGTGAGACAGTAGGCTCATACATATGCAAAAAGTCCAAGTATGGCAATTTATCTTATTCTTTCTTTAGTATTACAAAACAATAAACTTATAATATGATAACATGCTTGTTATTTCAGAAAACATTTTTTTAGTATCATCATCATCATTATCATTAATTTTTAGTAAGATAAGGTAAAAAAAACATTTAACGTGCAGACCAACATTGCATTTTGTGCATTTGGCTGGGTATTTTTTTTGGCATTGGCCACATCTTGTTTTGTTGCTTTGTTCCACGATAAAATGGTCTTTGTTGTTATATTTTGATTCACCCATTAGTGATGATGGCCTGCTGAGTCCTGGTTTGAAATAAATGTTTCTTTAATGGCTATTGCGATCTATCTTCAAAAAGTCAATAAACCTATTGAACTTCCATTATGCCTTGAAAGCAACCATGCATTTTAAACTTCCACATATTATCAAAGCAGTGTAAAATCAGAGGCTTGTACTATTATTTCTCACGGATGCTAATCCTATAGGAAGGTTCTGGTCTGAACGATCCACTCGTCCCATATTTTGATTATACTGATGAATCAAATGTGCTTGCGATACGCTGATTGTTTTTTTAAGTTGTTGCGAATATTGTTCTGTTCTATGGATATGATTAATTCCGATAGCATTCGAGCGAACAGATACTATGCTGTTATCATTTACAAATAATTATGTCGTCACTAACACAGTCATCGTAAAACCCTTAAGGCACTTTTACTGAGGTCATATTTGCATTTTTTGGCGAGTCATGAGCTGGCCTAACACCGCTTAACGGGAATACCTTGAATTATGGGAAACCCTGTATATTATTCCAAATTTTTACGGCATATTAATAAAGAGTTATATAAGCTAGACTAGACCATCTATTATTTTAATTTTATTTTATCTGTGTATTTTCGGTGTTAAAACTTTTGTAATTCTTTCATATCCCTTTAGAATTGTCCACTTTCGAGCCATCGAAGTATTTCTTGTTGAATTTAGTATCTGGAGCAAACTCTTGGTATCACACTATTCCCAACATATTCCAGGAGTACAGTACACAATAAAAAGTCTCTGATCCAACTTTCTGGTCCTCAGATCAGTACAGATCAACCTCTTCAAACTTCTGGTCTCCCAATACCAATTTTACTAGTTAGAAAAGTTAATTCTTCTGATGAAGAACTGGGAAATATGCCACGAGGGAAGAAAAAGAAAAAAAGAAAAATATTTCAAACTTGAATTACTTATATATGTTTAATAATAATTCTGGACGTAGTATTTACAAAAGACAGCATCGTAACACAAATTATTAATATTACAATGGAGTATTCGATAGAAAAATAAGTAGGTATCGATTTTTATTTATTTACATCACGATAGACATCTTTGTTAGGACATCATCACAAAGACTTTCTAACGGTTTTTTTTTCTCAACTTCGTATATAAAATGAAAATAATCCGAATTATACGTACTTTTCTGAAAATGTTAAGGATGAATCATAAAATAATAAATTATGAATCTCCATACGTGTTTATTAGAAATAAAGTAACTTAAATTGCATGAAAAATATTGTTTTTTAGCAATAAAACTGCCAATATCTTATGCTCAAAGACTTTTTGTTTATAAATTACGTTAAAGAGATAAAGAGGTAGAATTTTTCAGTTATTGGTTATTAAATATATTAAGTTTGTTAAAAAGAAAATAGAAATGCTAGTACAACTGAATCAATCTAAGAGCATGATGCACGATCACATGTCGCAATCAATAACAAAATACTACCTCAATAGGTGAATACCCGGGAAATGAAATCAAAACAAATGCAAAGAGAAAATGTGATCGGACGTGTACTTGGTGCTAATATGAAAATGCGATATTTGTTTATCGCAGCGCTGGCAATAAACCATCCCATATTTTAAACAAACAATAGTCGAACAAATTAACTATCTGTAGCCGTTCCACAATGATTCGAGCAAATAAAAAATACCATTCATTGTTATCGGGCAAATTTTCCAAAGCGAAAAACTAGAATACATACGAAGATGGATTTATGACAATATTAATGTTAATTATATTAAGTACAACATTACAATGGGAAGAATAAAATAACTAACTAACTTACCATCACGCCATTTCCCCGAAGTGGTAGGCAGAGAGGATAGAACGCCACACCTTTCGGTCTTGGCATACTTCTCTTGCTTCCTCCACATTCATACATCTTCTCATCATGCACGCACGTCGATTATTCCGACTTCTTACATGCCCACTTTCATTCAAACACTTGTTTTACTTGATCATGCCATGTCTTTCTCGGCCTTCCTCGACTTTTTCATCCAGGGACAGTCGCATCATATATTTTTAGTCGTTCTTTCATCATCCATCCGCTCTACATAACCGAACCAACGTTAAAGACCTTCCTTAATTTTGTCAATAATGCTTATCTCCTTGCATTCTGCTCTAATTTCAACATTAGTGCATATCATACATAGTTTTACCACACATTCGCCTGAGAGATCGCATTTCAACTACATGCAATAAAATACCAATGATGTTTAATTGAAAGAGACCCCTCCTATTTAAATCAGTTCCATATCATTAATAATTTGTTTTCGTTACTAAATTATCTTCCAAATTAGTCAATATTCTAGAAGAAAACTTATTTTCTATCAATTCAGGTTTCTACCTAAGCAACTTTTTCTTTTTTAGAATCAAAGCCTGTGGTGTGTCATCGGAAAATCGCGTCAATTTATAATTTTTTACACTCCATGAGAAAAATTCGAATACTTAGTTACTAAAAATTAATCAGGAGATATTTTGCTTGGTCGAAGTGGTTAATTTGAAACCGTTTGCTAAAAATCCATTTATTTAAAAAAAGTTATGCGAAATACGAAATACGAACAATAATCCTAATTCCGTGTCTAAAAAAATATTACATTACATTTCATTTCAGAGCCCTTTAGATGATATTTCATAATTTATTATTTATTATTTATACTGCTTTATGAAGTATATTCAATCAAATCACAATGGGTACTTCTTTAAGTAATTCTTTTTTACTCAATGCGGAGAACAATTTTCTACAGACAGAAGCACGTTCCCTTGTAAAGGTTAATTTTCTCCGTTATTTATAAGTGTTTAGGATTTAACACGAAGGTAAACAAGTCAGAAAGGATACTGGCTGACAAACTTCGCTAATAAAGTAGCCTTAGGTTGTCGGAGAATGGAAATCTGCAGTGTACTGGTACTTGGGTTATCGATCGCTTCGACTTCGCTTCACTTAATTATTTATAACAAAGCATGCAATCAATGTTCTTGTCTATTAAATTTAAAATTGAATCACATTTTTAAATACTAAATTTAAGTTTCCTACACAAAATGAGAAAAAATTTACTTTAATAATACTTCTTTGATTTAAAAGTTAGTATACCTACGAAGATACTACCAAGACTCATTTTATTACGAATTGTTTTTAATTTTTTAAATTATTAAAAAAAAATTACAATCATTATACTTATTTACTAAAACCTATGCACTTAAAAAAATTAAGCGCACTTTATGTGGGACAGAAAAACCGTACAGCTAACTGTGCAGTTAGCAAACTGCCCCGTATAAAGCGAAAAACTGGATGGAATATTTAATGGTCGGCGTGACGTTTGGCTGACCTGACAGTCAATCTTTTTTATGTAAAACATATTGGTATATTAAAAAGTTTACATTTATAGCTGTATTAACAATTTCCTGAGTGTAAACATACGATAATAAGTTAGGATAGCGCTTAAAAAATATACATATTTAGCGTGTCTTTTGACAGACTGCACAGTTTTCTGAACAAGAAACTGCATAAGAAACTTTACAGTTTTCTATCCCGTATAAAGTGCGCATTAAAGCAAATAAGAAAACAGTCAAAAGAAAGTAATTAAATAAAAAATATACATCATCTTTTTTTAAATCGTAATAATGACTTTTGTAGTCTACAAAATTATTGCTAGATTTTTATTTGCATTATTATAGCTATTCCTTTGAAATTGTTGCTGTACTTTTTATTTTTAATTATACTGTTTATTTATTTATTTACACTTCAATAGATTCAGATATCCAATCAAACAGAGATTCAACATCACAAATACCCGGGCTTGATAAAGAAAACCTTGTTTTTGATATCTCGCTGGGGTACCAAATTCGGTACCTATAAATGATTATAATATTTTTACACAGGGTATGTGGTTTTTGTAAAAAAAGTTGGAAATGTGTATGTAACCCTAAAAAATAATAATACTTGACATATGAAGTAGAAATATGATATTTGAAAACTTTTTTTTAGATAGAGAATATTAAGAAATTGGCGTAAAGCTCAATAACAATAACGTTGTTACATAATAAATCCTCAAAATTCTAAAATGATTAAATAGATTAAAGTTAATCAATTCATACTAAGCTTAAAAATACGGCTTATGTCTGATTTGGGAAATGTACTTACTTATTATCAAAGATTTATTTTATGACGTAAAGAAAGAAATTGATTTCTAGTAAGTAATAAATAAAAGTAATAGATATTATTCAAATGTCGTTAGTGTTTTGATAATTTTCGATAGCAAATACCTACTGTTAAGCTGTATAAAGTGGTAAATCAATCATTAGTATAATATTCATATATATTTTTTAATCCAATTTTTATAAAAATTAAACATTCAAGACAATATTTAAAATGTCACCATTAATAATTTAATAAAATGAATTATTCATGGTATCACTCGTATATTGTAATAATAAAGTTATCGATTCATTCAGGGGACATGGATTTCAAAATAATCACTTTTATTAGTATTGAGCACCTGATTTTGAAATACTACTTATTAGTCTCAGCAGAATGCATACACATATCTACAATCTACACAGGAGTTGGAGAAAATTTCGGTATAAAATCTTGGCATTCTCTGAAGAGGTTAAAATAAGCCAATATTGGTTATTTATCTTCTCACAGCGAAGAGAACATTGCAAAAGAATAAATTTAACTTTAATAGTTTGGCTTGGGCATTGGGCATGTACTTTGAACGTCTTGGGAGGTTAGGAGGGCCTTAACCCGAGCTGCCTCTTTTTTACGCCTGCCTGCAGAAATTCACCGTTCTGGTGGACCGCCAATCTTTTGGATTGATGAGGGACTGACGTGGGAGGAGGCGAAAGTGTTGCCCGGCAACAGGCTCTTCTGTAGGGACCTAGTGAAGTCCAAATAAAAAAGATCCATAGGAGCGAACATGGCGAAGGAAGAAGACAAAGAATTTAATAATTTCAAAACTCTATGGTACAAAAAACTCTTTAATTACTGATACTCTTAATCTACGGCAGCATCTAAGTTTAGGACAACACGAGGTTTCTACTAAAACACCATCGGAATTCCCCGCATAAATTATACGGGGAACTTTACCTAGTAACGTACTGCTCGTATATCGTGGGCCTGTGGTGTGGCCATCTATGCAAATTGGCCCCATTACTTTCAAACAATGCGAGAGTAAAGGCATTAAATTAAAGACGAGATATTTCAAGCTTCATCTGCGATACGAGGCACGAGGAATACAACGTAGGGCGCTTTTTTCAAGGAGCGAAGGTGAATTTTCACTAACAGGATTTGAACCGTGCCTTCATGTAGTACATGATCAAGTTACACTGCTATTGCTGTATCAATGCAGTGCCCGACGCATCATCAAATATGGATAAAGAAGATTAGGTAGGAAAATGCATTTGACTTGCAGTTTCTTTCAAATACACCACCATTACCACTTTCCCTTATCCGTACAGTGCAGTGTGTTTTGACCACTTTATTACAAGGAGGAAAAATGATGTCGTCTCTACGGGAATCGAATCCGCGACCTCATGCATGGTAGCCCAACGTGCTAACCACTACACTACGAAGCGGACAAAAGACAGTGCTCTTTTAACTGGGTGAAGGGGATTGCTGGGAGCAGCAGACCAGGTTCGCGAGAGATAGAATAACGTCCACAAGAAGGCTTATGCTCTTCAAAAGCCATTTGGTCATCAAAAGTAACCAAGTAAGAAGTATTTTAAGTTAAAGTAAAGTAATACGGCTATCAAAACATTTTTATTAGCAAAATTTTTGGTTCAATTATTATTTCTAGTGACTTTGAAAAGGTACAGTAAAATGGGCCATACTGCTTTTGAATAATTCTGAACAAATCTGCAAATTAAAGTTTCAAGGATTCTAACATAAATAAACGTGTTTTTTTGTTTCTAATTTGAGTGTAAAAAATAAAAATGCATTATGAATAGTTTTATTATCTATTAAAGAAAAGCAGTTCATAAAAATGTATAAACCTTTATGATATATTTTATTTTATATCCCTACAAAGATGAAGCAGATTTTTTTCGAATTCAGGAATATGGATATTCGAGCGTTTACAGGGCTTATAACCTTATGTACTACAACATTCCCCATTTCCGCTTATTAGCGAATATCCACACCAGGTAACATTGACTGATTTTGTATTTATGTTACGAATCGAAAACCTTTCACCAGCGCGTAACTAGCTCCATCTATGCATTAATATTAATATATTTATTGATGTGATAATATGATATATCTATTTCTTTTTCTGACGGCTCTCCAGAGGATGTTACGAGGAGTGAATATTTTGTAAAATTTGAATAAAAAATTA
The DNA here is from genome assembly GCA_022494985.1 of Micrasema minimum. Taxonomy (NCBI): domain Eukaryota; kingdom Metazoa; phylum Arthropoda; class Insecta; order Trichoptera; family Brachycentridae; genus Micrasema; species Micrasema minimum. The sequence goes on from JAGVSP010000566.1 coordinate 13,855, forward strand.
AACTACAAAAGTTCTTTATTTCTCTAATCAAATCTGTTGCAGACCTACCAGCGACATTGATGCAACTTTATCCGTGAAATTTGAGCATTTTAGATCCTAATTATTCGGCATGAATAATGCTGAAAATACGCTCGACTAAACTCTCCATAAAATTTGCTCCGAATTCCAAACATGAAGAAACCAAAGACATACGATAACAAGGGTTGAAACAAGATATTAATTTATGGGCTGATACGGAGTATTAGTATCAACTTTCCTAATTATACAAAACACAAAATATATAAATTACTTACAAACTGATAGGGACAATGTTACGATACTTATGCAAATATATTCCGTCGCATAAAACGTTCGGTATTTTCATTATCTGGGATTTGTTAGTGGCGTGATTAGAATATTAATATGTGTAAACAAATTTGTGATACTTCCGAATTTAAATTTACAGTTACATGGAAGTGAGATCACGACCGGTCTCCAGTTTCAATTGATTTAGTCGAATAAATAATATGTAATCGATTACCAAAATAACGGAATGATGAAATAAATCATACGATTATTATCAGTAGGCTTTCTTTATCATAAGTAATCGAATCTACGAATAATCTATTCTGATATCCGTAATTTACAAATGTGATATAAAAAAAGGTAGGTATGACTTATTGCAATAATGTGGTATAATTACTAAACACATAATATTTATATTTATTTGTGATACGCATCTATTATCGATCTTTGATTTTAACAGTTAACATAATATTAAGATTAAGTTGTTTTGGATCGTTTTATTTTTTCCTTATGTAATTATTGGGTCTAAGCGAAAGCTTACAGAGTACTATCATTAATTATTATCTATAAAGATATCGAAAAAAAAGTAGGTACGTGTTTCAAAGAATATGAACCAATAAAGAGTCTTTGAAATCCCAATGAACACGGTAGTTATTTCCAACTAGCTTACGGTAGAATTTTAAAAAAATGTTTATAGGAATATATTATAATACAACAACTACTACTTCCGCACCCAATAGGGCACTGCATTGGTACACCAAGTGCAATGTGTCATGATCATTTTATTACATGAAGGTAGGATGATCAGTCTTACGCTTCGGAACCAGTCCAAGGTATCACACATGAAATATTAATATAATGTAAATAAAATCACACGTTACATAAATATTTCATATTGACCCCCTACGGTAATATATTTATTATATGAACTTAAATATCTATTTTTAAGATAGCTCTGAAAACTCCAGTTTGTCCTACATTATCTAAATAATTATAAAACCCTGTAAACATTTATTACCCAGAGATCGAAAATATCTCTGGTTCAAGCTGCGGTTTTGTCTTATAAGTTATATTTTCATGTCCATATTTCTGTCAGAAATTTGCCGATAAAATGGAACAAACAAAAATGAAATTCGTTGGATTAATTTATATCAACGTTGGTGATTGGATTAAGTATTGTACAACAGATGCTCTCCAAAGGAAATAATATAATACCGTTTGTTTGAACACAAAAGATAACAAGGAAAGTAAATCGAATAATAAGGACTGATTCAAGTGGAAATGTTTAATGGTTTATTTTTTGATAAAATGTATTAAGGGCATTCGCAGTGACAAGGAACATTTTTAAAATGAAATAAATGAGTCTGTGTTCGGTCTCGTAGGGTGCTGAAGGCTAAATCGATACTAAAACAACTTTTAAGTGCTGTTTTTAATACAATTTATTCACTTTGTAAAGTTTAAAAAAAATTAATGATTACTAAGTTTAACGCAGTAAAATATTCATGGTTTGGACTGCCAAATAAGCTATGTAACAGCTGGATGTTGACTGGATATTGTTAAGCGACTTACTTTCACAAATAATCATAATTTAATACCCGCCCCCCTGTGAAAATAAAAATAATGACATTTAAGGACCAAGTAAAATAATTTATTGTCTTAAACTAGTAGCTGGTGCAATTTCTATGCCTAGATCATGCTTAATGTAATTATGATAACTAATTAAGGCTAATTTTTAACAAAGCTTCAATGCAAATCTAAAAGGTCTTTTTAGCTTGTTGATTGGCCTAAACAATTGTAAAACTTATAAAGCGCACTTTTCGAGAGAAATCACTTCAAAGGCTCGGTACACAATTGGGAAAATAAAAATTCTACAGGTACATAATTCTGTGCAAATATAATTCCTCAAACACGATTTTTGAAACTGAGGTCAAATTTGAATCAAGTGCTTATTTATGCTCTATAAACTAAAATTGTGCAATAATTTTTGTTTTTTACTTTCAAGGTAAGCAGCGATATTAAATAAATGTCATTTTCTTTGTAATCCTTGTACTAAAATGATAAGATAATAATGTTGAAACGATTTCCAAGAATTTTTTTTTGAGGAGCCAACATGTTTTTGTTTGTACATTTTTATTTAGCTATAGAAAAAATTCTTACAGCTAATATAATACTTTTTTTTTTCATCTAAATATTTATAACCGATCACAAAGATAACGCTTTTTATGTTTCTGATTACAAATATCTTAATTTCGTATAAATATATAGTGTAAAAAATAAAAATCTCTTACGAATATTCCAGTAAGCGGTTCTATTCTTGTTACTATTTTAAATAAAAACCGAATGATTCCTGGTTGAATTAAGTATAATAAATAAATAAATAATTTTGCACGTAAAGCGTTTTAGATTATAGTATTTGATACAATATATTTACAATATCAAGGACGATAATATATAGAGGCAGGTGAGGCCTGTAAAATATTTAAAAAATAAAAAATTATAAACGACGTCTTGAAAAAAAAAACTTGACAACTTACTATTATGCCGATTTCATATTCAAGAGATCAGAACGCTTTACTAATAGAGTTTTTTATTTTAATGTCCTAACGCAGAATATGGTCCCTGTAGGATTTTACTCCCCTGTAGTTGTAGGGCTGTAGGTACAATACCTTGGACTAGCTCTGAAGCGTAAGATTGATCATCTTGCCATATATAATAGAGCGTGTTAAGTGCGGCTTTAGGTATAAATGAGTGAAGTGCATTTTATATATGGAATACAATAGTTTCAAGTGAAATCAGAATATAATTTTAATATGCATTTGATATTTATGCATAATTTGTAAGTAAACTTTAAAATTGCATTTACTCAAATAACGTAAATGTTGCACTTGACACGTTTGCGCTCTATGCCATCGAAATGAACAGGATTAAAAAAAAGAGTATATCATAAGAACAGCATTGGGTGCGGATATGGGAAAGTATTAGTAGTAGTAGGGTCTTATCCGTGTAAAAAATCTCATTTACTTTTCCCCGAGATAAATTATTTAAAAAAGTAATTTGGAGAATAATTTACGAAATGGCGTAATGGTGGCAGCAAACCACCTGAGGTAGGTGCTTAGTGTTATGTGTTCAGTTTCCTGCCACGGTAATCGCCTCTTTATTGAAAATTAGTTTTTCTACGCTTTCCATCCCCATTTTTCTATGACTGAGAGATGCTGATGAAGGGAGTGGGGTGGCAAAATGCACGAGTCATTGTTTTACCCCGTGGAGGCCAAACGTCTCTAAAGATTAAATACGATGATTCATGGCGGGGATGGTGAGTATCAGCAAAATCAAGAAACAATATTAATTAATGTCGATGACGTCAAAACAAAATGGAAAATGAAGTCTATAAGAGTGTCACATTTGAAAAAAGTAAGTCGTGGTCGATTGACACATTTGAAAATACAAGTAAGTCGTGGTAGAATGGCACATTTAATTAATAAAAAGGAAAACAAATACGTTTGGGTATTCATCATCCTCATCAATCCATTTCCACTCCCTATGTTGAGTATTCCACAAACTACCCTCAAACTAAGCGATCGCCAATTGAGGACCGTTTTTCAAAACTCGATAAAAGCTCCACAACATGGCGTTTCGGTTTATATTTTACAAAGTTTAATCCAGTATTGAGATTCATAGAGTACTTTTTTACTTTTTTTTCTGTCGACGGGTTGTCAGGAGTATACATCAATTCCACGCGATGCCACCGAAGGGGTATGCAAAGAAGATAGAACGCCACACCACTCTGTCCTGGCAGACTTCCCTTGCTTTCTCCACATTCATACATCTTCTCTTGCACGCACGTAGATAATCACATTACCACTTTTAAGTATTTTATCTACTTGATCATGCCATGTCCTCAACTTCCACATCAAGATGTGTCTGTGCTAAGGCCCCAGGAGCTACTTCTTGCGCGACCATCTCCCGCTCGTTGCTGGCTGGCTATATTAAATAAACAGAGAAAGGGACATTGTTTATGGAAGATTCGAGTTCAGCGGACCAGGGTCTTCAAGGCGATTCTTTTGAAAGCGAGAAGCTTCTAAAAGACTGCTTTAAATTTTGGTTTTATTACAGTACGTCTTGTTCGGAATTGGTAATTGTTGTGTAGAAAATGTACATTTTTACTATATTTCTTGAAGCGTCTTCATGCTGTGTAATATAATAAAATTAAAGTGTATTGTGCTCTTACAAGAAAAGTGTCGGTTTAATGGCATTAAGGTGAGAGGAGATTAACCATTAATCGTCGTATTCCGTCTTGTCTGATAGTGTCAAAAGGCGAAACTTTAATCAAGTTGGCTGTAGAAAGAACGAAACGATCCGATTCGTTCCGGTAAATGCTCTCGTGGACCGGTACCTGTATATTGCCTCGGTACTGAGACGTTTCCGCGTTTATGGTATGAACTAGGGATGTTGGGGTTGTGATATCTCGGATGCGAATATTTTAGGAATCTTATTTTGGGATTCGTTTACGGATATAGATAGGAAAATTATTTTGAACATCTTGATATTTTAGTTTGAGGATATAGGTTCATCTCTACGAGAACTAAAAAAACGAAAATAATTACAAGGATATAATAAAAAACGAGTTTGGTAATTTATTAGTAATTTTATAATTTATTTAAAAAGTGGTCCAGACACCTTTTTTCCAGCGGTTTTCCGCAAAAAACAGCACTATAAAAAGTACATCAGATACAATTTTAGACATATACAAAGATACAACTGATTTTATGAAACTAAACTACTACAAAAACCCTAACTATCGCGCCTTTTTTACGAAGCGGTAGGCAGAAAAGATAGAACGCCACACCACTCTGTCCTGGAACACTTCTCTTGCTTCTTCATTGATTTGCATCCTTAGGTACACGTGATAAAATAATATAAATATGCGAAACAGTTTAAGATTATTTCAAGCCTTAGATACCCTAGATTACTAGTTTTGAAATGACACAATATCACCCAAATATGAATATAGCTTTAATGAACATGATGTTTTGGTCTCAATGAAAGTTGCGATTTAAATTCAGTTTTCGGCCAACTTTGGGAAAACTATTTTTAATAATATCCGAAAATTATCGAAATGTTTTCATTGGATTTTAGAAAAAATACGGATATTATTTTATTTCGGATATTCGACAGGTTTGGCTACGACCAAAAACCTCCGTTACGTCCCTATTTTATGGTATAAACCCTCGTTTGGGCAACTAGCAGGACATCGTTAAGCATTCTGGAACAGAGTAAAAAAACTCAAATCTTTCAAAGTCTAGCGATTGGTGTGTTGACTATTTTCTACCCGGGGCTTTCTTTTTAATTACTTATATTACTAATTTCTGGATAGATCTTGTACTTGAGATGCATTCCCCGAGAGTACTCTTTTGTACGTCGGGTTTTCATTATCATTCTAGATGCGAGCAGTGATAAAATTGCTTTATTTTTGCTACCAGAAAATGTGTTAAGGATTTGCAAAGGAAATAATGAACTAAGAATAAATGCTTTTCTTTTGCAAGCAGATAGGGCAAAGAAGACGGACGCGAAATATGATAACTCTATGTTCACGAACAAAAGCAGTTAAGTTGAGAGTAAAACTAAGTGCTGTGAAAACAAGAAAATATTGACGTGTACCGCTTAAAGAAAAGTGTTATTTGAGCATTTAAAATAATTGAATTCCATAAATCGTTAGAATAATTTATTTACGATATTTTGCTAAGAAAAGTTTATTTTATTTAAAACCTTTTCATATTTTTTTAAACACTTTCAATTTATTTGCAAAAACTTGTTACGTCACAAAATACAATAATATATTGAATATATAACTTTAAGTTAAAAATAAAATATTACTGTGATATAAAACCATTGCTATTGAACGTTTTTGTTTGCAAAATTGATCTGGGTATAATTACGATTCGCAATCACCAAACCCTTACTAAAAAGTTGAATTAATAATGAATTCAACTGGTTTCTTTGTTCTAGAATGTCCAATATGATGCCATTACGAAGTGTGGTTTTTAACCATAATTAATTGGCGAGGCTGTGCTCTTAATTAAGATGAATGGCTGAACTTTCATAAAGTTTGGACGGAATTCATATTATTAGTTATCAGGAGAATCAGATTTAGGTACCAACTACCTTTATTAAAATTATAATACGGAATTTTAAAGGCTTGATGAAAAATAAGGGATGATTTTAATTTATTAAAGCAGGCGTTGGCGTCGGCCCCGGGGCTGGTATATTAGATAAGTAGACATGTCGAAAATATAGCTTAAAATGTATACGCAAACAAGTCTTTATTAAATTAGAAAAACTAAGTTTTGGAATTGGGATATGAAACGACTTTCCAGAGGGAGAAGTTCATTATTTTTCCCCGTAATATTTTCTTAATTAAATTTCGGGTATATTTCTGGGAAAATTGAATCAACTCTGGCACGAATATCCCATTGAATAAATTAGTAGAACAATATTTGCGTGTTTCGTATAATCTTTTCTTAGTTTGGATGTTTTTTCAAAATGCAGAAGTTTAGTTTACTTTATTAATTCAAAAAGGTTTACAGAGAAAGGTGGATAAATGCTAAATCCAAATTTAAAAACTTATATTTTCTGACTGCTTATTGTGCTTTCGTTTAAAAAAAGTTATAATTAAAATATGTACACTGCACTTGGTATGTAAGTACTTATGCAATGCCTTATACAAGGGTAAGGTTATAAGAGGAAAAAATGTAGCAAATAATTATTAATAGGTACCTAAACGCAGCCATATATGTTTTATGCAAGTGAATAGTTTTTGACATCATTTTATGTAAAGAGCATAAAATACATTATCGAGCTAATTGCCAAAAGTCACTATTTTCAACCAACCTTAAACAAATAAATATTTTAAATGGAGTACCCAGATGTAAGCTGTTTAATCATGATGGTGGTTATAACACATTACGTAAAGCAGTCACTGAGGTGGTTTGACTTTATAACCAACGCTGAAATTCGGGAACGGACGCAGCAACCTCCAATAACTGGAGTCGTGAGGATGCGGTGGTGGACTTGGCTTGAGCATGTACTCCGGATGCCTCGGGAGAGCCTCAACCCGAGCTGCCTCTTCTTTACGTCTGCAGGATCCCACCGCCCTGGCAGACCGTTGATGACCATCCTACGGATGTACTCGGCGGAGCTGATGGATGCGGGCCTGACGTGGGAGGAGGCGAGAGAGCTGGCTGGTAATAGGGTCTCCTGGAGGGATCTAGTGATGTCAACATGCTCCAATAGAAGTGAACGTGGCGAAAGAAGAAGAAGAAGAAAGCAGTCACATAAGTCAGTCGATAAAATAGGTTATAAATCCTGTAAATCCTGGGAGTGGTGTATATCCTGTATTCAAAACATCTTGTTTTATAACAAATATTTTGATCTCTTTTAATAGAATTTTTCTGAAACATGTTTTAAAGCGCTCTAAACTCATTATCTGTATTAAATTCTAAGCAAGAATAAAGATACTATGTACAGTGTATCATAACGCAATACACACTAGAAACTGGTATCAGGGTTTGATCTTAAGATGAAGATTAAGGACTTTGCATGAGCTGAAATCAAAATTGAATCAAAGGATGCTACGTCAGCATTAATGTCATTAGCGAAGTTTACTAACTCTAAGGAAGTTTTAATGGTTTTCATGAATCAATTAGGAAAGACGTGTAGTTCAAAGACTTCTGTTTGCGGGATGTTTTTTACTCAAGGAATGTCTTAAGCGGATGGGCAATTTCGGTAATTTCCTAATTTAGTTTTACCTAAAGAAAACCAATTAGAAATTGTAAGTTTTTGGTATTGAAATAATAATGGTGATTGGAATAGTCTAAATACGGATAATTTAATTATGAAATTTTGTAATAACTAATTTTTCTTTCTCCTCTTGGCTCCTGACTGAAATTGTAATTCTAGTTTTTGACGCGTTTATCCAATGCCTAATTATAACATGTAGGAAAAATGAATTACTTACTTTTCTTTTGATTCAGATGAAAAAATGCAATTATTTATTAAACTGCATGATTTTCATCGTGATCATCATACCATATCCGCTCCCTATGTGGAGCAAATGGATTCAACAAAGTGCCGTAGATCTGACTCAAACTGCCGACGGATTGTCAACAGCGGACGTCGAGGACGCCGAGAACCTGATGCGTTATAAAATAGGCAAGCATAGTTAAGGGTCTCGGGAGACATACGTAGTATATGGCCTGGCCAGCGCCTGGCCAGAAAACGCCTACGCCGCGCCGGATGACAGTAGATACCAATATGAATGATTTTATATTTATAACTATTAATTATAACATTTGTGCAAACGATCATTTTGAAGATAATTTTTTTAACTTAAGTAAATATCTTTATCGGATCCTTAATTTAATGGTAATAATATAAATATTTTGAAATCTGCGTCGATATAAAATTTACCACAACGGTTACGCCAAAAATCGCAGATGCTGTCATTTGTGTTTTTCACATAAAAATGTTTCATATGTGATACCTTGGACTGGCTCTGAATCGTAAGATTGATCATCTCGCTTTCATGTTATAATGTTCAAGATACACTGCTTATTGTAGGGAAATTAGTACCAGTAGTATTTTTCAAATAACGAGCACAAAATCAGTGGGTTATTCCAAAACCTATCTCATTCACCCCTTGTCCTTCCTTCTACCCATCGTGAGTGCAAAGTGCATTAGTGGAGTGGTGTGCAGAATACAGTGGAATCACCCAAGATAAAAATACAACCCGCAAATGAACCCAAACTTAAGCGATGGGGCGCCTTAAGCGATTTTATTTCTAAGGGAATGTTATCTAATAATTGTGAGGATGTAATCTATTTTTGTTTTAGTGAAAGAATAAAGAAAAAGTTGGATAATATAGCAAACTTCGGATTGTAGCCATTAATTAAGAACATCCTATTGGATTTATCAAGCACATAATTATATATGGGCACCATTCAAATAAAAAAAACTAACATAATGAATTTACTACAAAAAAGCATTTTTTGTTGCTAAAATAAAATTTTCAAACAACTTAAAATATGCATTTAAGAGTCCAGGATTTATACAAGTATCAACATTCATGTAGTATTTTTTATAAGATTCCGGTATAAATGAAAACAAAAAGTGCTATTAAAATAAATAAATCATCTGAACGCTTGTAAATTTATTTAATATCATCACTGTTAAGAAGACAAGTATGACAAAAATAAAATATGGGTATTGTAATTAAATTTCCATTAAAAGTCCCATTCAGTAAATAAGAAATTTCACCCCTAAAATTCAGAGTGACGCCCAAGAGGGGGGGTGTGTTCAGTAATATGCGCTTCTCAATTTTGTTTCTATTATGCGATGTTCCGGACTCTAATTTCTACTTAAAATTTTAATGTTTGCATTAGGTGAGGGGGATTCGCCGCTTCGACATCGACAGATTTCTGGGAGTCGTTAGATGCCGCCATTTTCTCTTTACTGGCATTGTGTTACGTTTTATGGGGTTTAATCACGGTTTTGTGATCTCGGGAAACGATCTATTGCTCTCGAAGAAGTTTGCACAGCAAACAGCTGAACTAGTATAATACTGCTGGTTCCTGGCACCTACACAATTGAATTCGGTGGAGTGCAAATGCCTTATAACATTTTATGGTGTTTTTGTAAGATTCATATGATAAAATTAGTTTTTTATTTAAATATGTATATATAATGTGTATTTGTATTTTTTTTTTTGTAAACAATTTTTTTTTATGAAGTAAATTTAACGACAAAAATTATCATTTGAGTTTTGAAAATTATGAGTTCGACAGTATTTTATAAATCTATTTTTAAAATCTTGAGATTTTGGCATTGAGTTTGCAATACATAACATTACTGGAGGTCTGTTTCCTCTTTGGAAATGTTTATTGGCTGATAATAAAAATACTTTAAAAATTAAGTACACCGTAATTATGAAACTCTTCTTTAACGATATTTCATTCCCGTTATTTTAGCATAAATTTATGAGAAAACGTGTTTTTTTTTCAGAAAAAAAAAAGTTAAATGTATTGTGATTTTCAAATTAAAATATATTCTAATATATGATATCGTGGACTGGCGCTGAATAGTAAGACTGTACCAATGCAGTGCTCTATGCACCATTGGGTACGGATAAGAGAGAGTAGTAGTAGAGAGTAGTTTGGTAAAACATGAATAAAGGAAGGTATTGTGAAAAAAAGAAATATGAACGCTACTGTGTAATAAAGTACAAACTCGTGTTCAGAGAGGGAGTTTGTTGTACATATTCTATATTTGATTTGATTATTCGATTATCGAAACCTAGGTACCTACCATCAAATGTATTTAACTGCTTTCAAGTATTCAAGAATAAATAATTACATTATTTAAATTCCGGCCTAAATTGATATAACTGCCAAATCCAAAGTTATTTGCTTAATTATGTATGGTTTTGCAAATGTTTACCTATCGAGTTTCCTCGGAAGTAATTCAAATTACATGTAAATGTATGTAACATCCTCTAAAATGTATGTAAATTCCTCACCTTTCGGATTTAGTAATCCGAAATATTACATTAACTCGTGGAATGTATTTACACCCAACTGTCAGTCACTCAAATTACATCCGTAATGAAAGTTGACACAGGCTGTTAGCGGAGCTTGTGGCAAGGGTAGGCACTTGAAAAGTGAAGAAAAAGAAGAAGAAAAATGGGAAAAATCACCTCTGCTCCCGCATCATTAAAAACACATTTCTACCCCACTTCGTCTTAGGGGTTGGTTGGTTGTACCTTGTACCCTCGAAGCGTCATAACTTAAGGGAGAATATAGAGGGGAAGCATTTCATTACACGACAACAACGCTTAGGAATGTGAAACCATTGGCAGGAGTCAACCGACCCCCAAATCAGGGGGTTTGCGTTAAGTACCGGCCGCGGTAGCATCGTTAATTTTTATTTCAGACTGTAATGGACTCATTTTTTTGTAAAGGCAGTCATTGGGTTTTTGTAGTGATGCTTTTGAATTGGGAAAAGATTTTATTTTTGAAATTACAACCCTAGAATAACAAAATTATTCATTGCATTTATTTTTATAATTTTGGTGAGAAATTTTATTTGTATTCACACGCGTTGATTCTAAATGATTTTTTATATCTCTACAGAGATGAATAAGCTTTTTACAAACTCGAGAATACGCAAATTCAAGCGTTTACAGGTCTTATGACCTGTCATTAGCTGGGTTAAGCGGCCATTTGACGTATTAATTTTAAGTAAAAAGAATACAAGGGAATTCTTGCTTTCCCTGAACTTTTTAAAAATGTTTTTCGTGTGAATGTTTTAATATAAATAAAGTTTGAACCACAAAATCTTCCTCTTGAAATGTGATAAACTATTATTAATTCTAAAAAATATGTTGGTTATAATTTATTGTCATTATTGCAACCAAGAAAAAAACCTCAAATAGCAATGTTAAATTTTTAATTAAAGCTATTCTTTCACAAAGATAAACATACCGAGGATATAAACGTCTAGTTCTAGTGTAATAATTCTCCAGCAACAAATTTCCCAACACTATTTGGAAACTAATTAGGTTTGTTACCGAGGTATTATAATCCAGTAGCTTACACATTATGGGATCCTTAAGCGAATGTGTATTCGTGAGAACACGGTACATATTTATGCACTTCCCTGCTTGAGTTATTGAGAATTACTAGGGGAAGCAGCGTGTAGAATAATGAATATGAAGGATCATAGAGAATGCAATTTGACATTCTTAATATAAGACCTAGGAATATAAATAATTGAATTAATTCTTAAATTATATTATAGTAGCAACCTTATGTTACCATAATAGAATAAAACATTGTCGACGACCCGACTTTTTGAAAATAATAACCGTTTATGGTGTAGAAAAAAAGGAGCGAAAATAAGTGTTTATATGAAAAACAAAACGTATTGTTTTTTATTTTATACATTCATTTTTATGCATGGCACTTGCGTATGATCACTTGTAAATTCTCTAAAAAACCGTTTCGCATTTAACCCGACCAACACTACATCTATACTTAGATATATCGCAGTAGTGACGTTTATGAAATTAAAATCTCATTAATAATTTACGGATTGTCGTCACATTCGCGTTATAAATGCTATATACACGCTCATGTAGATACGTTTGTGTTCGCAGTGCTGGTGCTATACTAGGAGCGTTTATAAATTTGAAAAAATCATTTATTAAAAAAATCATAGCGTCTTGTCGATAAATACGAAGCGTTAAACGAAAAAGTTTAATACGTGGGCGTTTTATCCTGGAAAACTTTGTTATGTTCGAGAAATGTTTTCCTCTAGGTATTTATGGAAAGAAAATCAACTGACCTCCATTCATAATCTTAACAAAGCCTTTAGGAAGGAAAATATCAGGAAATCTTCTATGTTGATGAAAACTCCTCATTATGTATACTAAAACTGGTATAACTGCTATTAAAATACGGATTATGATTTTTTTAAAATTAATATACTATTACTACTTTCCTGCATCTGCACCCAATAGTGCATAGGGCACTGCATTGTTGCACCAAATGACATGAATCTTGGTCATTTGTTACATGGTGGCTTTCGCTCAGTTTTAAGCTTCAGCAACAGTCCAAGGTATCACATTTGAAATTTTATGTGAAACTCACATTAATCCCGTCAGATATCGAACCCGTGACCAAATGTATGGTAGCCATACGCGTTATCTAATACGCCACAAGGCGGAAAAACAGTAACGTTTTACAGGGTAATTATATTTTCAATAAACTTTTCAATATTATAATGCCTTAGCCAATTTCAAGTGAATTGTGTTATACCTAGTATAAATTATTCGTATACCTACATACATATATATTTACACTACCAATGCTCAATTCTATGGGTTTTCGCAATGAACAAAATTAAAAAACATGTTTGGCAAGACAGTTTTCAAAATATTATGCATTATGGTTACTAGAATGGCGAGCAAATAATTTAATTACTACCTTTAGAATTGTATATTCAGGCGAGGCAGCGCGAAGTATTTGACGACAGAAATTAACATGCGCCGCGCGCGCCATGTCAACTCGGCGTGAGTTCCGAGTATCTTCACTACGTGGGTAAAGCCGAGTTTAGACGGGTAACATAAGGCTTATTGGGCCATATTTGCTCGAAAATTAACGAGGGGTAAAAATATGAATTATTATTATATCTAAAACATTTTTTTTCCAAGACGCTTGCTGTCGTTATCGTAGCAATAGGGGGGAAACATGCTTCCGAAATTCGCTTCCACCCGTCTCTGTCTCCAGCACTTCTGTAAGCCTCCTAGAGAGAGATGCTTGTCACCCTAGTTATCACAGCTCGTAGGAAAATGCATGGTTTTAAGTGTTTTTACTGTAGGTTCTCACTCGGAGGTTGCTCAAAAAACTAAACTTGTACACTGAATTTTTGAGATAATTGAGTTATGAATGCCACATTTTTTGTGGATTGATCTACAAATTTAACTGCTAAACAAAAATTTTCCCATTCTCAAAAAAAAATTATGTGTAGCATTTAAATATTAATACGCACTTTATACGGGACCAAAAACTGTACTATTTTTTCTGCAGTTTCTTGTTCAGAAAACTGTACAGTCTGTCAAAAGACACGCTAAATATGTATGTTTTTATCTATGTTTACACACAGGAAATTGTTAATTTAGCTAATAATGTAAACATATGATTTGTTTTTACGTTTAAAAAGCATTCAATAATCAATATCTACTTACCTCACGTTTACCGTTTACTTAATAGATCAGTTAAAAGTCGTAATTCAATCGTAAACTAAGTGTGCAAACGTAAACTAAGCACGTAAACTAAGGCGTAATTTGCACAAGAAACAGTACAGTTTTCTTTCCCCGTATAAAGTACGCATTAGTTAGCTTGAAGATTAAGATAATATGTGCTTAGGAAAACAATTTTTTGTGATTATCTCAGAAGTAAGTCTGGTGGAAAAGTTCAGTTTTTCAAATTAGCGTTTCTCATGTAAACGTGGCCTAATAGTCGGCTAGACCTGTGGCCTGGGCTGGGCCATTTGGAGATTATTGGGTCTAAACACCAACAAGTTACGCTACAGGTTCTACGGAAATATTTAGAACCACTTTTAGATTAGGTGGAGAAATAAAATATTGTAATTAAAACCAACATTTTGAGATATATTTTCCAAACACTTGTAGACAATGTTGGATCTGTAGTCAAAACAGAGACAAAAGTAAAGTTTGAAAGGGAATATGGATATCTAGGCGTTTACATAACATGACAGGTCCTAAGCCCTGTAAACGCCTAGATATCCATATGGTAACGCCGCGCACTCATTTAGTTTAATATTATTTCACACACACACACTTTTATTCGAAATCCCGATCGGCAATTTATCTCGATAAAGAAACAATCCTTGATCATCAGCCATTGTGAAAGTGCATCAGTGTTCTCATTGTTGTGTGCGGCTGAAAGAAGAGTAACCAACTACCAAAGGTAGGACACTTTACTTTCTGGACGCAAATCCTCGAACCTCGTACCTGGTATAAAAGCCATCCTCATTTCCTCCACCGTATTTTCTTCCAAGATTCTCGTATCTGTTAAAATATCAAGAATTGTAATTTGTGTACAAAATTATTGTCATGTGGTTATATACATCGGGTCAGAATAATTATTCTTAGGTACGGACTAGGTTTTATTCTGAATACCAGTTGCAAACATTTAACAAGCAATTACGTATGCCTCGTGATCGTTGGGCTCCATGCATGAGGTCTCGGGATCGATTTCCGACGGGGTCAATTTAAAATATTAATTGATTTTTTTTTCCACACAAAATGTTTCGTCTGATACATTGGAATAAATGTTTATTATTGTAATATTGGACAGGAGCTGAAGCATAAGACCAAACTTGTCACCTTGTTTTCATGATATCAACAATCAAGACACATACATTGCACTAGGTAGACCAATGCATTGTCCTCCGCACCGATAGGTGCAGATAAGGGAAAGAAGTAAGAATTATTCAAGAGGTCGTACAGACTTTTTTTATTTTTAGAAAGTGTCAAAATAAAATAAGATAAAAACAGCAAACTGAGGCTAAGATTCACAAAAATAAGTTTCATGAAAAACTATTATCTAAGATAAAGTTTTTCGGCTCTCAGATATAGATAGAAATATTTTTGTAATTTACTTTTTAAATAGTTTTTTAAAAATATATCATCATAAAAGAAATTTATCTTTGGTCTTTAAAGAGAGAATTTAAATGTCTACTTTTAAATAACTGATTAAATAATGATTACTCATACGCCAACTATTTTATCACGTGAAAACTATTTTACAGTGATAAGAGCTACATTATCTTATTATTAGTAGTTCTATTGATCAAAGGATAATGCCATAATAAATTATCTCAATTGCAATATAAAGTTGTGTTGAACCGATTTACAGTGAAAACGATATGTCCACTGATTAATTAAACCAAAACAAATTTCACAAACACCGTATCAGTAAGTGCGTCATAAATAATATTATGTAAGGGATTGTGTTGTTCTCAACCAATGTTAATCATAGAAACTACTAGGTTTTCTGTAATTTTTTGTAAGAAATACATCAACTTATTTAGAATTTCAACAAAATTGTCAAAATTAGGACCTGTAAGAATTTTTTTGGAGTTTTTAGGTGATAAAAAACAATAAAATGGTCATGAAAAAATCTTTCGATATAGGGGCATACCTGCCTAATTCGTAATAACTTCCATACAAGTGCAAGTAATTTATTATTGTAATAATTTATTATACAATATAATGTACATATACAACTAAGACGTTTCGTTTGTTCGTTTGTCTTCATAGTTTACTGCTGTTGAAGGTAGAAAACAAAAAAAATATTGATGGGTGTAAAAGAAAAACACAGCCATTAAAACAGGTTATAATAACCGATTTACATAATAATATTTTTATCCCACTACACCACCGGTAGTATTTTACGTTCAATTAATGTTGTTTATCTTCCTGAAAACACGCGTTATTTAAAAAAGAGATGCACTCCCAAAATACTTACGACTGTTTAAGTGAGTGTTATCGTAAAAGGCAGGCGCAGCGATTGAAATGTAATTTGTAAAGATGTTTAGGGAAAAAAACATGCATTCCTTCGCGTACTTCCCTCTCCAAGGCATCCCTTTTACATTAGGGTGGGCTTATTGAATACTTGAGTAATGCATCGATTCGTGTCTAATCTTGGTGGCACGTCCATGCGTACATGTTTCTAAATAACGTACATATGTTTACGTTTTACAAGGGGAAAAACGCGAAGATATGAAGGGGGTTGGAGGTGTAAAGAAAATAGGTGGTGGTCCTATAAGCACTACCTATTTATGAGTAATGTATGGAGGTAACGATGCGTTTGTTGCTCTGAATAATAAAATAATATGTAATAAAAAGCAGAGCCCTTAAGTATGGGTTATATTTTTTACACTTTCAATATCTTGATAAACCTTCTTTTTCTTAAATTAGACCTGACGCATGACGGTCTGTTTGCTTGTCAGATGACTATGGGAATATCTATTAACCTCTTGGAATATTTCATTGGTGGTAAGAAAACACATAAACCTACGACCAATTAAGTTCTTTGCCGACAATAATTTTTATCATCATCATCATCTGTCGTGTGGGTCCTGACTGCCTTTAAGGAACGTTTCGACTCACTCCTGTCTCTGGATGTCTCTTTCCAGTTTCTAACGGTTAATAAACGATAATCCTTTTTACACTAACCGATCACAGAAAATTGTACAGTTTCTTCTGCAGTTTCTTGTTAAAAAAAACTGTACAGTTTGTCATTAGACAAGCTAAGTATGTATATTTTTAAAGCGCGATTGTAAGTTATAATCGTATGTTTACACTCAGAAAATCGTTAATAAAGCTAATAATGTAAATATGTCGTTTGTTTTATACGTTTTTAAAAGCATTTAATATATTAATATCTACTTAAAAGTTTACCCATAAAACATTAATAGGTCAGTAAAACGTCACGCCGGCGCCGACCATTCAATATTCCCTACACTTTTCGCTTTATACTGGTACGACAGTTTGCAAACTGCACAAGAAACTGTACAGTTTTCTGTCCCGCATAAAGTGCGCTTAAGTATGTCAATATTTCCCACTCCGTTTATTATTGAAATTTTTTAGGTTTACGGTTGACTTCCATATTAGGGCCAGCGCTATAAAATCGTCCTACAAAATTCACCCACGTCCCACGAGATTTAATTAAAATAAAATTCAAAAATACACTTTTACCGTAATATTTTTTAAAATTATTGTTATTAATGTATATAACGTTTCTATTTTGTTTTTTTAATATTTATTTTTATTTGGCTATTTCAAAAAACTGGAAATTTGTGTACGACTTTTTTTTATGGAAAAATGCTTTGTATTAGGCTGGATACTGCAAATTGCTTTACCCGAGGCATTCAATGCTTTTGACGGCCCTGTTTAAAAGAAAAACGCGCCATTTCACTTCCATAATGCAGTAGGTACTTTCATACTGGCATTATCTCAATATGCCATATGGGTGTTGTTGAAGATTTTAAAAAGGCAAATATTTAAATTGTAAATGTAAAATAAATCTCAAAACTCGCGTCAAAAATCGTAAAAGAATGTAATAAACAATAAGGAAATACATTGTATAATTTAAAAAAAATTCTGAATGGTTGGGTTGAATAAATATAAAACCTGTAGACAAAAAATGGACTTCGCCCATTACGCGCTAACATTAAATTACAATCGACAGAGGAAGGTACAAGAATATCTAGGCGTCTACAGGGCCTACGACCTGTCATTGGTGGCTGAAATACTTAGCAATTTTCTTAATGCATTTAGGAGTTTTTACATGTGAATCATCACGCCATTTCACTGTAAATGTACATGTACAAGTTCTGATAATTGGCAGTTATGGATATCAAATACTAGGCGAAGAGGGGAATGTTATAATGTAATACATCAAGTGGCCTCTTAACCCAGCTTATGAGAGGTTATGAGCCCTGTAAGCTCCTAGACATCCATTTACCCTTCCAAACTTCTTGTCTCTATAGACATGTAAATTGTAATTTTAATGAATAAATGTCCATGTCCGCTTCTTGTAAATCTATGGATTTTATATCCTCTAATCTCTAAAAGCGCAATCGGTTTTCGATTTTCCCAAGTGACTCGTAAGTCGGCGTCCTGTTATTATTACGTTACCCGAAAAAGATTATTAGAAGAGTCCTTTTAAGAAATTAGAAACCTGATTCCTTGTAAAAATAGAGGTTAAAGCTCTTGGGTGTGGCCAAGCTTACTCAATCGTCATCTCTTTTGACGACAGTCAGTAATAGCGGTGTACTTCACTACGTAAACATAGCTTGTCAAATAATTAAGATACGTTAGCTAAAAAAAAATTGTTTCGTGTTATGAAATTGAGTATGGGAAAATGACTAAACTTTTGATATGTGAAACTATTATGTATTAAAAACATGGTATTTTTAACTAAGGTACTCTAAGGTTAACCTCGAGTTTTACTATGTAGTTTGAAAGTGTTTAATAAATTCGTGTTTACCTCAAGTAGTTCTCAGATCCCTTTCTGAATACAAGACGAAGCTTGAAGAATCTTCAATGTAAATTTTTCCCATATTTCTTCTCCAGATCAAATTACAAATTCTCTGTTGCAGTTTTGCAATTCAAAGAGAAAATACTTAGAAGATTAACTTAGATAAAGGAAGCTCATGGAAAAAAACAAAACAACCAATATTTTAAATTTATTTATTTATTGACGGACAGAGTCCATTATAAACATTATAGATACACGAAATTTTTACAAAGAAAAAAAATTGTAAGGACAGAAATAAACAGCAAAGACAAAAAATAGATTTTTTAAATGAAGTAAAATGCATAAGCTAACTATACAGATTCTTCAGCTGATTTATAAAGAAAGACATCCTTACACCAAAATAATCAAGATCTTGATGATCGTTCACCCGCTTGATCATTCTGGGCAAAGGTGCCTGTGCGCCATAATTGGTCCTGTGATGACCGAGGAACAGCATTTCATTATTTCTTAGTCTACGGGTGGGAACGTTAAAAAGAATCTTTTCCAAAATTTCAGGGGCATCAATGAGACAGTTCATAATTTAATTTAATTAACCTAATGGTGCATCTGGCACTGACTTGGTGCACCAAGTGCAGTGTATCTTGGTCATTTTATTATGTGAAAGCAGGATGATTAGTCTTACGTTTCAAACTCAGTCCAAGGTATCACAGACGAAATATTTTATATTACTAGTTTATAATAGTTTTCTGCCAAGTCGTTAATTCAAATTTTAACCGAGTTGTGGTCTTGTGGTAGGTTCAAAGACTCTGGATAAGAATCTCAATGTTCGAATTCCATTCCAGTACAACTTGTTTCCTCTGCACAGTTACTTCCGACTATTTGAAAACAGACCGAAAATTACAATTTAGAGTTTATCATAACAATTCAAATATTTTTTTAATAAATTAAAAATGAAAATAATTAGAATACCTACATCTTGCATATTTTTAGCTTCACAATTTTGTATTTTATTCATTGATTTATTGTTTACCTGTGGTTCTTTGATTAATATTATCAGTAGGAATTTTGTAACTTAAAAAAACTGATGAATAAAAAGCATGATTTAAAACCGACCAATTTTGTATAATGTCACCTTTGTTTTGAAGTTGGGACATTTAAAATTTTTCATATGGTTCAAATGAAAAATAGTATAAATACCATTGATACAATGACAAATACATTGTTTTTATGTATTTTTCAGAAGACAATAATGAATAATCAGTACTTATTAGCAATGAAATGATGCTTGTAATTTTTTTCAATAGTGGTCGTCCAGGACGCCGAGAACCTGAAATAGGCAAGCATGGCTAAGGCTCTCGGCTGGCAAACGTAGTGACAGTTTACGTCGGAGCTGCGGGACGTGCACTTGACTTGGGAGGATGTACGGGAGCTGGTGGCCGATCGCTTGTCCTGGAGACAGTTTGTGGACTCCATATGCTCCACATAGGGAGCGGATTTGGTATGATGATAATGATGATGATGCAATTTTTTTAGTAGGTTATGGAGGGTCTTAGTATGAATGTCTTTGGCCTGAAATAACGTTGTAAATTGCACCTAATTTAAATTACTAAGAATGGGAATAATGCAGTTGGTTTTATTTCTGTTTATTTATTCAGTTTATTGCATTTTCTGTAATTGGATATGAGTTCCCATGAGTTCCGCATGGGATAAAAGATAAGGCAAGCTTCTATAAGAAAATAAAATATTTATGTTATAAAACAATTAAAGGATAAAAGTTACGGTTGATATAAATGTGTATGGCTGTCTAATTACTTTATTATCGAGATAAGAAAGTTAAGGAAGTCTGTCAAGAGTACCAAATTTATGTGAATATTATTTTTCAACCGTTTAAACTTGATGAAATAATAATAATATACCTAAACAAATATATCGGTAAATACGTTTATTAAAAATATCTATAAAATAAAAATAAAAATTCGAGAGAAATCTTTTACATTTTTATACCATAATATATTTATGTATCTCCTCCATGGAACCTCTTACATCATATTCATTTATTTTATTTTTACCATATTTTTTTTTAATTTAGAAAAAGAAACATTTGAGCTCTTATGATGTAATATTTTAATTTCGGGATGCTTTCAAATAGTTGAAAATAACTGTGCCAGAAGGCAGGAAACAAGTGCTGGAGTGGGATTCGAACCTTTAGATTCTAATCCGGAATCCCCGGATCTACCACTAGAGCACATCCCGGCTACCTTTAATATGAATTGTAATGGATTTAAGGAATAAAGTTGAATATGATAATAAATAAAGATAAAGAAATATTTGAATTGGAATATTTTATAAATGTCCGCCTTGAAACATAATGGTAGCGCATTTGGCTACCGTGCATGAGGTCGCGGGTTCGATTCTCGTAGGGGGTCAATATGAAATATTTATTTACATGTGATATCTTGGACTGGTTCTAAAGCGTAAAACTGATCATCTAAATCCATGTCATAAATTACCAATGCAGTGCGCTATGCACCATCGGGTGCGGATAGTAGTAGTAGTTTAATGAATAAAAAGAACTTATGAGTTTGAACAGGTGGTGGCCCAGTGGGTAGCGTCGCGGTCTCTGAGTCCAGAGATCGTCGGTTCGAATCCCCACTTCGACACGACTTGATTCCTATTTTCAAGCACAAGCCGCTTAGGCTTTATTAAAAATAGTAGTATTTACAAATTGAAATATGTGCACATATCATAAGATTGCATAGATTTCTTTAAAAAAAAAAAAAAAAAAAATGAAAAAATTGTAGGCGATAGCTTATACAATATAAATTTCCTTGGCGATATAAGGATAATTTACAAATCAAAGGGAACGTAACGGTTGGTGGCCCAGTGGTAGCGTCGCGGTCTCCAGTTCGAATCCCCACTTCGACACGACTCGATTCCCTAGCACAAGCCGCTCAGGCTTTATAGGAAATAGTATTCACAAATTAAAATATGTGAAAATATCATAAGATTGCATAGATGTATTTTTTCATTTAAATTTAAAAAATCAAATCCTCAGCAAATTATACTACCTATGTAAACAAAATACAAACATTCTGCTCAATACATTCATAAATACGCGATATTGAAGAATTTGCACAAGTGTTTTTGAAGATAGTCTTATATTATTTAATCTTATCGATACTTTAAAGTAGGTACAAGAATTATCTACAATCAAATCGATTTATCTGTAGTCTTCGGCGAATCGATTGTTATATCGAATAATTTACTTAAGCATAACAGTTGATATCGAGCATCTAATGAACTCGTGCTAAACGTATTTTACTAAAATTTTAATTTAAAAGTGAACGAAATATTTAACCTCAAAGTATATTTTTTAAAGTTTTCGAAGTATTAAGTATGTTTCAATTTACAATGTGTCAAAAATCGAATGGTTATGCTTTACTTACAATGGAATTAGAATTTCTTTCAGTAGTGATGTTATAATGTTGTTAAGTGATTAAGTTTGCATCGTGTGATACAAGATGACTTCGGTTCGAGGATCTGTGTTGATGCAAGTGGCTGGGTTAGAGCTGCTTGCCAGGAATTCCCTAAATGCTATGAGACACTCTAGTTTACTGTCGAGTATCGAAGAGTTTCGAGAAGAAGAGAGAGGGTCTGTAACAGACAAAGAGTGGAATTGGAAGATATTGAGGGTAACAACATTTTACTCCAAAACAAAAGTTTAATCAATTTTAATAATAAACGCATTCGGCCTTGAATTAACACTAACTTACTAGATAGTAGCAAAAAAAGATTAATAGAAAATTACAGTATTGTTCCTTTTTAATAAATAATGATGTATGTTCGCTATTTTATTATCGTTTCGTGTGCAAACCTATGAACATAATATAATCCGGAAATTTGAAAGGTTACCGAGTTTATGTACTGATGCAAATACATACACAGAAAAAGGGAATTCTTTACTAACTTATGCTATTAAGCTATCGTTTTTTGTATGGTTAGAATCGTATGATTAAATTTTTTTTAAGGTTTTTAAAATTTGTACGCATTTGATGTTAAATTATCATAAAATAGAAATGAAATGAAATTTGTTCATAATTATTTATCAGTTCTTATTATTCATATCTCTTTACGCAATTTTCAGAAGATGATTAAACAAAATTTAATATGATAATACTTTCGAACGTTCTTCTTTATCGAAAAAGCATATCGACGGTTGAAAAGAAAAGGTTATCAAGGAAAATGATATCATGTGACGAAATAAAAAATTCACCAAGTGCCAAAATAAATATTATAATATGTCACTTGGTATAATTTTCCTTTGCACATGTTACGTCGCTTGGTAACTTTTTCATTTTCACCGTCGACATTGTTGTTTTCATCGAAATTGTATAAAAAGTACGTTGTTTTGTTTTTGTTCTACCTATATATATATATATTTTGCAAAAATACGAACGTTAGTAAATTTTATTATCCCTTTTTAAATTTTTAGTAAATTTTATTACCCTTTTTTATTGACAGAACAACTGTATTGTAAATATAATTATTTACTACTTATACTTTCACTTATTCACGCATAATGGTGCAAAGGACACTACATTGGTACATCAAGTGCAGTGAATCTTAATAAATAAAAAAAAATAAAAGATAATCAGTGTTACGCTTCAGAACCAATCCGAGGTATCACTTGCACCATTGAAAGTAGTACTTGTGTTTAGTAACTAGAACAGTATCTAGGCATTCTTGAAATTATTTGTACAGTAAGATAATTTATTCAGGTGTGTAGAATGATTTTATAGTCAGTCTATACTTTGTTTGAGGAGTAAATAAAAATAGAGGAATTTATTGGAAGAAATATGTTTAACCAATAATATGAATTTATGAATCACTCGAAATTGAGAATTTAAATTTGTTGGTAAACACGTTGAGTTAATTGGAATTACTATAAATTTAAAGTTATTTTAATGATACAGCACGGTACAAACATTAACAAAATTTATTAAATATTAATAATTGAATAAAATCTCTATAAAAATGCTATATAAAGTATTACTCAGCTTGTAAACTGCAAAATAATTATTGTTCATACAGATATGTGAAAAAAACTCTTCGCCTAAATGCAGAACTAGTCTAAGTAACCAACTTTTCACTAGAACAAAACTCAGATTTTATTTTCCAAACAATATTTAAGTATTAGACATTTTTATTTTATTTGTTATATTTTTTTTTTTACTGATATAAGATTTCTTCGGTAGGAATTCTCTCATACTTAACTCCATTTTACCAAAATTAGCACGTAGGCTAATTTTGAATGAAGGCAGCAAACTACGCTTTAAAAAAAGGTTTTGTTACCGTATCCAATGTCTTACCATTAGTAAAATTTAAACGACCTAATTCAAAATAGGTTTTGGAAAATCCAAATAGAAGCAAGTAAATTTTGATAGTCACGATTTTTTTAATTTTACTCGTTGATTTCTTCATAAAATTGTTTAAGGTCCTGGTTATCAATTATCATTCATTAGATTTAAAATACGAAATTAAAAACAATTTTATTTTTAGTCTCATTTGGAGATTTTTTAACATGATTTCGTTTTAATTCCAGAAGTGGGATGTATTACTTAAATTATTTAATAAATCGACGGTAGAAAGGAAAAAAATACTAAGCGAGATGAGTAAAGAAAAATGTAAACAACATTTTAAATGTGTCCAAATACTAGATAACGCCAAGATATCCATATTCTTATCCAAACTTCTCGTCTCTGTTGAGATGTCAAATTGTAAAGGAAAATGTTACTAAACCACCTCATCAGGCTAGGAGGCCCAATTACAGAGGGGAACAACGTCACAAACACCCAGGCTTGAGAAAAATCACTTATGATTTTTTGAGTTCTCACCGGGAATCGAACCCGGAACCTCCGTATCGTGAGTCCAGCGTCTTAGCCATTACGCTACGGAGGCCGCCTTTCATTAGAGTAAATATATGGTTTTAGGTTGCATTAAAAGACACTTCAGTAAATTGGTTTTTATCCAATACAGTGCCTATTTTACTAAGAATTTTTCGTAATTTCGTAATTTTATGGGAGTTGGATTTTGCTATTTTACGCTAAACAAAAAATGAAAATGATAAAGGTGAAAATTAATAAAATATACAAGGCACGAAAGAAACCGCTGAACAGTATTATATTTATATTTCAACGTGTATAAAACGAGACGCATGAGAAAATCACACTTTGGGTAATGTGAAATATTCAATATTTACTCAATTTTTCTTTAGAGATCGTTTTAAAGGAAGCTATTATGTACAAAATCACTTTTCGGTGACCTTTAATATTTAATTTTATTGCTTTGTTGGCCAATTACTCTATAATTTTTAATTACAAATCAGGGATATAATTGTCAATATGTTTTCCAAGTATTGATTTTTCAAATTCTAACATTTATTTATTTATTTTATTTGGACTTATACATGGTGTTTTAAAAAAAAATAAAATAATAATAATGTTCCCTCACTGGGATAACCCGTGCCGAGGAAAACATTTTAAACTGTTTATAATGGGTATATTCTACATACAATCTTAATTTAAGTAACCCAACATCAAGACATATTAAAAAAAATTTTTTTTTTTTAAATCATACAGATAAAGTAAGTATGTGGTCTAAATTTAAAATCAAAAACCCCCTGACTATCTACTTGGCCTGATCCATTCCTCCAATTGTGCACGACCTACCTCCACAATCCATTTTTTTATGGCTACTTTGTATGCTGAGTAACATTTGCAACATTATCCCCCGAAGTGCATGATTGTAATATGTAATATATAATTATATATAAAGATATTGTTTTATTGACTTGTCCTTTACTTTACACGAGTATGATTAAATGGAGGGTTAATTATCTTTTTTGTTCCAGAATCAATTTCTACAAAAGAATTTAGAAGACCTATATAGAAAATATGATGATAAGTTGATGTTAGGATACCAATCACTATTTTTAATTTTGTTGACTGTGATGTCTCTTACTCATATTTTAGTGGTTGTCTTTGTCACAGGAGTAACAGTGAGTATTTCTAACATTTTTATACGTCAATTTTTATAATAAGTGATTACTGATAATAATTATTACACTTAATTCGTTGTATTTATGCACCTTAAGGAGTAAAATCATAAATTTTATGTCGATAATTGTTTTATAATGTTTTTTGAATAAACGAACGAATGTTTAATAATAATTGAAATAAAAGATAAAAATAACACATGGTAAAACATGAAATAATAAAAAACGCTGTGTAATTTAGGAGGTTTTACAAACCACGTAATTTTGTGAATATTTCACACTTTTATAATATTTTTTAAAATTACGCAAAGAACAATAAATTATTTATTGATGTTTTTATTACGATTTTTATCCGGTGGAATTAATAAAAAAAATATGACATCGTAAACGTCTCCATTTTATATTTAGAGACAGATAAATCAGCGATAATTTTACTGAAAACACGTGTAGTCTTTTTGTATTGAGTTTTTTCGGCAACTTACTGACGTGTGTTTTGGAGACTCCATTCACTGAGTCAAGACCAGTGGACACATGGGTAACATGCGCTAACCGCTGCGTTAGGGTAGGATTCTTAGTTTTTGACACCATTTTATTTTTGTGATTAATTTATCTTAAGATTACGGTAATTTTATAAGCAAAATAGCATTTAAATGTACATTGTGCATTACTTTGAATGCATTTTATTTAAATAGGTGGTTGAAGAGATTGGTGAAGTCATCAATCGCATTTCTTACAAAATTCAATTAAATTAGCCACAAAACACCAAATCTAAACATTAATTATTATGCTTTGTAAATGGAAATATTTTATTTCAAAACACTGTTTTAATTTAAAAATTCTAAAAATGGGTGCCCTTAACGTGACCTAATTTCGAATGCATGTCACGTGATAATCACGCAGCAACCATTGTTTAGGTGAATATTCTTGACTTCAAACCGACTTACTTTAGCCGTAAAAATATAGAGTGTTTAAAATATTGATTGAATTTGATCCTGAAATAAACCGTAGTTGCAAAGTGCTTAATATTAATCCTTATTTATGACGAAATAATAAATGATTTATAAAATTTCGAAAAAAATATTTATAATAATTATCTATCCTAGATAAATCCGATTTGTTAACGTTGGTTTGAGAGTAACACAGATTTCCTCAGGTGTAATACCCTGACTAATATTAATTGATAGGATTATGTAGGCACAACCCGATACTAATAGATATTATTAATTGCTGATTTCGTTTTTTGTTTCCAACAATTATTATTGTTAAATATAAACCATAATAAGTTACTAATAATTTATCATCAATAGTTTTGAAACAAAACTTACTCCATCGTCATTTTTCCCATCTCGTTATATTTATTTTTATTCTTTTCTTAGAATACAAGAGGATGGGTAAAAGTTTCTAACATCCAGGCATATAGGATGTGAAACCAATATGTTTCCCTAGATTCATATACTAAAAAGTGTATTTAAAAACCGTCTAACATAACTTTTCCTTATTAAAAGAGGATAGAAGGCCACACCACTCTGTTATGGCATACTCCCTTTTTTTATTTGTGAAAAGGAACCTTAGCAATCTTTGCACATATTTAAATTTGTAAATACTGGTTTCAATGAAACCCAAGCGGCTTGTGCTTGAAAATAGGAATCAAGTATAATAGATTTTTCTTTTCCTACACAATAATACCGTTAAATAAAAAAATTCAAATCAAATCCAGTAGTAAAAAAATGAACATACCTACGAAAAAGTTAATAACGATTGAAAATACTCCCAAAATAAATCCGAAAAGCTTGAATAAAGTATAGCGCACTTATAATGTAATTGTATGTAGTTCAGCAGATGTTGAAAGTATGTGGGTTAGGAAACTTCAGTGATTTATATCTGAAATGTGAACACAAGTTATCGACTTCAGCCGAAGTTCAGAGCACGATTCCTAATACCTTAACGGTGTATGTCAGGTTATACAAACTGATGACTGACATTTCTAGAATGCTGATGGACTAGAAATAAATAGAATTTGCCGAAATAATCACTTTTCTGGAGTCAAAATATCACTCGGCGTAGATCTTAAAAAATCTTTGTATTTTCAATGTGTGCAAGGAGAGTGATTTGTTAAAGAATGTGGAAAAGTCGAATGTGATGGTTTTGGAAAGAAATGTGATTATGGCCGTGTGTAATATTATAGTAAATGGAGACAGATTGAAACAGGTTGAAGAATTTGTATATTTGGGAAGTGTGTTTACAAGAGACGGAAATGTGGATAAGGACATTTAGAAAAGGGTTATTGGCTTGAAATCGATAGTGGCAAATAAGAACTTATCGAAAGAAGCAAAATTGGCAGTACACAACGGAGTTCTGGTACCAACCCTTATGTATGGTAGTGAAGCGTGGAGTTGGAAAAAGAAGGATGAAAGTAGACTGAATGCTGTTGAAATGCGATATCTTAGGCGAATGTGTGGTAAGACTATGTATGATAGGTGTACAAATATCGAAATTAGAGCAGAGTGCAAGGCTGAGCATATAAAGAGCGAGCTGAGCGAATAAGCATTATCGACAAAATTAAGAAAGGACTTTTACGTTGGTTTGGTCATGTGGAGCGAATGAGTGATGAAAGAACGGCTAAAAGAAGTTTAAATGCAAGTGTGCCTGGATGTTAAAGCCGCGGAAGGCCGAGAAAGACATGGCATGACCAAGTACGTCAAGTTCTTGAAAGTGGACATGTGAAAAGTCGGAATAATCGTCGTATGTGCATGAGAAGATGTATGAATGTAGAGGAAGCAAAGGAAGTTGTCAGGACAGAGTGGTATGGCGTTTTATCCCCTCTGCCTACCCCTACGGGGAAATAGCGCGATGGTTAGTTAGTTAGTTAGTTAAATTGCGAGAAGACAACCAATGAATTTCAGACATCATTAATGAATGTATTTTTTTAAGTAACCAACTATCTCGCCGTTGGTCTGATAGGGTAGACAATGAAAGCCTCACCCTTTCCGTAGGTAGACTATTGAGTCTCACAATCATACTGAGAATCTTAAAATCGCGGTTTAGCTTGTTGAAAAAATCGGCAGAGTAGTGCTGGACTGATAGGTATGTAGGGTAGGGAGAGAGGGTAGAACGCCACACCACTCTGTCCTGACACACCTATTTATTTTGTTTGTTCCACATTCATTACTCTTATGCACGCAAGCCAATTATTGCAACTTTTCACATGGCCTTTTTATTTGAAAATTTTTTTTTAACAGGTTTTTACTTACATAAAAGATATTTGTATAAAATGCGTTGATAAATCTTTTACATTTATGTTTAGTAATACATATGATAAAATAATTTTACAGTGGAAGAAAATATCTAATAATTTAAATACAGGTTCAAATTATAAGAAGCTACTATAATTGAATGCAAAAATATAACAAATCAATAGAAAATAATTTTTAAAAATATATATTCTAATGACTAAAGGTAGTCTTATGATGTATAAACAGTTTTTTTAAAATAATTGTAATAGCAGCACCCTTAGTGGGTACAATGGATGTGTATTTATGTTTGCAGTGTACTGATGACATAGTAGCCGGAGTTTGCTATTCTCTAAGGATTATAATAGCAGCACCCATAGTGGGTACAATGTATTATATTTATGTTTGCAGTGTACTGATGACATAGTAGCCGTAGTTTGCTATTCTCTAAGGATTGTAATAGCAGCACCCATAGTGGGTACAATGTATTATATTTATGTTTGCAGTGTACTGATGACATAGTAGCCGTAGTTTGCTATTCTCTAAGGATTGTAATAGCAGCACCCATAGTGGGTACAATGTATTATATTTATGTTTGCAGTGTACTGATGACATAGTAGCCGTAGTTTGCTATTCTCTAAGGATTGTAATAGCAACACCCATAGTGGGTACAATGTATTATATTTATGTTTGCAGTGTACTGATGACATAGTAGCCGTAGTTTGCTATTCTCTAAGGATTGTAATAGCAGCACCCATAGTGGGTATATCTTTTTCTGTAAGACTGACTACTAGATATAAATGGCTAAACATTGCCTCCTCCATCGCCATACTTGCTGTTCTTGTGATAACAGGTAATGAAAATATAATTTTGTGTCGTTTATTTTTGTTTTCTTTTTAATTAAGTTGTGTAAGATTCACGGTATTCCTTTTTTCGTTTATTATTTTCGAACCAAAAGACAACTATTTAATTGAATATTTTGTGTCTTTCACCTCTTGGTGTAGTGATAAGCGCGTTGAGTTATCATGCACGAGATCCCTAATTTGATTCTCGACCAGGTTAATACGAAATATTTAGGTATTTAAGTGTGGTTTTTATCATAAAAATATTTCATGGGGCTGATCATCCTGCCTTCATGTAATAAATTATTAAATACACTTCACTTGGTTTACTAGTGCAGTGCCCTATACACCAATGGTACGAATCTGATTAATTTAATTTAACTTACCAATGTGTCGGGTGTATCCAAATAATTTGGTCGACTTCCTGAAAATAGAAAAATAATTAGCATTTTTAACGAATTTTTTAGGTATCTCATTAATTTAAATAGGTATTTTAATTTGTATTTAGAAGTAAACGCTTCAATCTCTATGGGAGCTTTATTAACCATATCCATAAGTCAGTTGATACCCTAAATACATAAAACTCATTAAAATTACACATTTACGTTTAATGATGATATGAATATAAAACGTGTCATTTATTTAAATGGATACTCAGGATCATCTTTAAATGCCTTTTATGTTGCATTTTAATTAATATTTTATGATATGCCATACATTAAAAATTACGACTATCTGCGATGTTCGTTATGAAACCAAGCATATCTACCAACTTAGAATTTAACATTTGATTTCAAATTAATTATTTGATAAATTATCAAATTATAAAAAAAGTAGCGGGTACTTATTATTGTTTTCTTTTATTAGTTTTTATCTTTCTTCAATGAGTATATAAATATTGTTAAAAATGTTGCTCTGAAACAAGCACGCATAAAAAACCCCCTGCAAATAATTTGTTTTATTTGTTAATTTTCTTCCCATTCTTCTACTACGTCTATAGTTTAAGTACTACATCAGCTACTGGTGGAGGTGGGTCCGTTCCCCTTAGTCTTACGCTTCAATCTAGTTCACGGTAGCAGAAATGAGACGTCAAATTAAAATCAATAAAATGTGGAATGTATAATTTGTACAATCAATTGATTGATTGATTGAAGAATCAACAAGAATTTTTGTTCCTTTAGACATTTGTGTACCAGTATTCGGCACATCAGGTCCAGTACTTCGCCCGAGTTATGTGACTCTCACCCTCCTGGCTTGCTACGTCTTCATGCCGGTGAAGAACAACTATGTGGCAGGTTCCATGGCCTCTGTGATCTCACTATGCCAACTGGCCCTGCTGTGGACGGTCACGTACAGAGATGAGACTAGTAAGTATAGAAAGGTATGTAACAAATAGAGATATGAAGAAATCCTGCCTAAGAGCAATAAAGAAACATTAGCCTAAAAAATGTTTCTGTCAGGTTTGGAAAAGGCGTTAAACTTATTTGATAACACGTGCAATCAACGTCATAATGTTTCGAACGATTCTTGATTTGAATGAGCTATAATATTATACCTAGCTGAAAAGTTTATTTGCAATCGCAATTATTGGGAGGTGTACTGAAAAAAGTGTGAATTTTTCATCGTGTGTTAGATTTACATACATACTATGATGGTTGAGCATGAATAAAATAATTAAGAATAATATGTGCACTGCTTTAGTAATTTTATAATTTCAATATTTTTGGTAAAAAAAACGAAATGGAGTGATTGAGAAGTGATAACAATTATTAATTTTGAAAATCTTTAAAAGATGAATGTGAGATATTCCGGACTAATCTTATTAAAAACACTACACGGATCCTTCGCGAATTTTGTATTTACTGAAGTATTTTGATGGTGCGTAGCTCTTTTTTTAGCACAGATTGGTAAATTCTAGCAAATTTTGGAACTTGTAGTGAACACGAAGTGTATTAAATTGCAATCAGTGTTTTTATCTGTCATCACAATGCATAATGTAAACCATTTTCTGTGAATAACGGATTTTAGTCAAATTATTTTATGGGAAAATCTTATCAGTTTGACGGGTGTGATGTATATTTTTTCAACACACAATCGGTATTATTTAAATGCAGAAATGTATGTTTTATCTTCTGTAAAAGCAGCTAATCTATATTTATCATGTTTCACACTTGTGGGCACGGGAAGTGTGATAATTTAAGAGATTAAGAGTTAATCCATTCAAAATAATGAATACGGATTTTAAAACAAAAATCTCTGATTATCTCTTGACATACGATAGTAAGTATACATACTCGTATTTATAATTGTGATAGTACGCAAGTACTGGATTTACTTTACTAATATAAGAAAAAATATAATTGCAAAAACTACATATACAACTATTATTACTCCCACTATTTTTAATTTGCTGCCGGCTGAAATGAGATTAGCAAAACATTGTAATAAAGGCTTAATAAGAGAGTGGCTACTCGATCAAGAGTTTTTAACTTATCTCTAATTGCGTTTATTGTTCGTAATTATGTACCTACTGTATATATAAATGTAATCTTAGTATTTAGATTTAATATACATATTCTGATGTTCAACTTGATCTCTACCAACAAGCCACAAAATTGGCTTGGTAGGATTGTAGTGTGAAAAAAAAAAAAAAAAAGAATTTACATACATACAAAAAGATACATTCATAAAAATTTATATACTTACTTATGACTTTTTTCTCTACATTTCTGATTTTCTTGTGTCTGGTATATGTTTTTCATTTTCCTGTTTATGTCTTCTTGAATGTATTTGAGATTTAAAATGTATTTTTATACTTTATTTGGAAATAAAAAAACATATTTTGTTTGACGGTCAATTTATAGTGTTTAGAGTATTCATTCTACCGTGTCACAGACCTTTGTCTGGCATCGGATCCAATCGTTTCTTTTTCGTTTCATTTATACAAACGTGATGATAAAAATATCAACCTGTTATATTTTTATAAGTTGGAATTAAGTAATTTGAACCGAGTAGTGGTCTAGTGGTAAAATCGCAGACTCCGGATTGTAATCCCTAGGTTCAAAATCCGCCCCAATTCAATTAGTTTTCTGCTTTCTGGCTTTATTATTTTCGCCAGTAAATATTTTTTTAAATTTTAGCTGGGCGCAGATTTTCTGTTTTTGCTGGGTATAAATTTCCTTGGTTTGTACTACCGATTGATGAACGAAGTTGTCAAGAGGAGATCATTTCTGACAAGCGGGGCTGTGTTGAAGCCACTCTCAAGCTAAATTATGAAAAGGAACAAGAGGTAAGTTAAACATTCAATTTTTTTTAAAGCCTTTATTTAATACCAACCAAATCAGAGTAATAATTTTTGAGATTTGGTTTTACTAGCGCAATAACCTGGCAAATGTTTTAAAAGCTTATTCAAAGATAATTCGGTACGTTAATAATTTGTAATTAGCAATTTTTTTAGATTTTATGAATTTTTAAATATTAATTAACATTGATAATTTAAATATGTTTAAATACCCCCTTCAAGTAATAATTTTCCAAATGATTGTTACGGTTTCCAAATTAATGTGATTTGTCAAGTTAATGCTTTAAGTAATATAATCTAGAAAAAATATGATTGATCGATATGCTTTTGAAAACTAAGATATTTATTAAAAAATTAAGCTAGTGCTTGAACTTAAAACCTGCATTTCATCATTTCTTAAGTAGTTTGGTATTAATGAGTATTTAAAACTTGTTTTATTTTTAGTATTTAAGACAAAGAATTGAATATTTTCCAGAAAAAAAAATCACCGACCAATTGAATATAATTAAGCGGGTGTAACGGGTGGTGGCCCAGTAGTAGCGACGCGCTCCGAGCCCAGAGATACTCGGTTCGAATCTCTAATCCGCCACCACTTGATTCCTATTTTCAAGCACAAGCCACTTAGATTTCGATGTAAATAGTATTTAAACATTAAAAAATGTGCAAATATCAAGGGATCGCATGTATTTCTTTTTGATTAAAATATGTTTTTATGTTAGGAACATTATTACAATTCGATTTTTATACGATCAGTAGAAAATTGTTTTAAAAAAAAGTCTGCATAATCGCCTGAATATATCGTATAGTGAATAGGTACTAGGTTACACTAACTCAAAAATGTCAATTTATGGGAAATCATACTGTTTATTTATTTGGCATTAGCTTCTTTTGATGACTTATTGGATTTAGAAATATTAAAAAGTTTATATTCTAAAATAAAAAGTACCTCACCCTGCTTTTAATATTTCTAATTTTGAAAAATAACCCAATTGTTGCGTAAAATATTAAAGGGCGTTAAATTGACATACAATTTATTTTTCAGGAACGACTGATGTCAAGCATATTGCCTGAACATATTATATCAATTGTTAGAAAGGACATTAGTGAAATATTCCGTAAGATTCAGACTGAATCATCACCTAGCCCATCACCTATTAAAATATTCAGGTATGACTACTAAGAATGCATTTTTTATTGAAATTTGCTTTATTTTAGTTTATGTCCTATTAATACAATCAATAGCAATCTCTAATTAAAAAAAAAACTAAATTGACCAACATTTTAAGTTTTTCCAAATTCTCGTAGTTTACCACTGAACTTTACCCCTGACGAGCTTGTATGAATTTATTTATTTATTACAAATTTTACATTAAAAAAAAAATTCTTAGTGAAATACCTCACTGGACGAAGCCCGTTTTCGTTTACAAACTACCATTTACATTTTTACAAGTACATGTACAGAAGAACAATAAAAAAATGCATTACCTAAAGCAAATAAACAACATGTCGAACTTAATATAGTAATATTTTAGATTATAGTAAAAATGATTACGATTTTTCTATCATGTAAAATGCTTAGTAAATCATTAATCCTTTAATCTGATTTCTTCGTGAATTATGGCTCTCGTAACTATTTGATTTGAATTTTTTTGTGCCGTTTTTTGTCATGTACGCATGTAGGTATTAGGCCGCCTTGTAGCACAGTTGTAGCGCGTTTGTCTACTGTGCGTGAGGTCGCGGGTTCGATTTCCGTAGGGGATCAACATGAAATATTTATTTACATGTGATTTTCATATCAACATTTAATGTGTGATACCTTGAACATGTACTGAAGCGTATAACTAATCATCTTACCTTCATATCTACACTGTACTTGGTGTACCGATGCAGTGCCCTATGCACCATTGAGTGCGGACAAGGGAAAGTAATAGTAAGTATTAGGTTTATAGTTTGCTATTCACTTGTGCGCCTAGACGCCAAACTCGCTGAAGGGGGATGATTTCAGAAAAGTACATCTGATTAAAATATAATATAAGCGCAATAGATAAATTGTCGCCAAATTTAGCCAGGTCAATAGAAAACATAACATATCGTAACTTACAATTTTGTACCTGAATAATAATAATATAATTCTTGCAGCCACTTGTATATTGAAGAACACAAGAATGTCAGTATTCTGTATGCAGATGTAGTTAACTACACTATGATCACCACTACTTTACCAGCAAGAGTCCTCGTGGAAACACTCAACGAACTGTTTGGGAGATTCGACGAAGCTTCAGAGGTAGGAATACACATTTTTTCTAAGACGATTATATTAAATTGATGTTTTATATTAAATATCATTTAGATCTAATAGTTAAATAGGAATTTACTTGGGAAGATAATAATTCTGCATTTTTTGTAATAAGATCACTATTGATGCATTTTAAACAAAAAATGGAAGGTTACGTTATATGTTAGATACAAATGTGTTGCGTTATTGATTACTGCTACAATTATTATTTTAATCGAAATTGTATTAATTTGAGTAACTCAATATATTTAGCATAAAAACCAAACAATATTTTACACTGGGGGTGGACATGGAATGATAATAAAGACAAAATGTATGCAAGCCAAGGTTTTATAATATTTTGATTACGCATTACGGTTGGATACTATGTAAACGTACGAATATGCACATTACATGTGCATTAAATAATATTTTTTATAAACAATTAATCCAATTTGTTTTTCTACGTTGGGAGCAATTTTAAATTACCAGAAAAGCTGTAAAAATAAAATACGTTACCCTTCATGACCTGTGTATAAAAAATAAGGGTACCTACCTGCTTTCGTTATTTACAATATTTTAAGTAAATTTAGCCTTCAACCCCCAGAAACGGGATAATGAACTTTACTGTTTTACTGACTCAGGCTATGAAATATATCTGGCAGTTTTGCGTTTTTTTCGAGATTTACGGTCAAATTACGAAATAACGAGAAAATGTACGAAAAAAATTTACGGGCGAAATAAATATGATGAAAATTGCGTGTTAATGCAGAGTTATAAAAATACACGAATATTTATTAAGAAAGATATTGCGTGACACCGAAGTTAGGAAAATAAAGATAAAACCACCTGATGTAGTGCTGAATAGTGTTTGGTTTATTACCAGATAAAATAATAAAAAACGAGGCACTATGTAATCTGTAACTGAAAAATTTTAGTGTCTACCCTTATCAAAGATAATGAAATAAATTTTCTGTAATGTAAAATATCTGACCAAGGTTTTAATCGTAACATTGTCATGTTACAAAACTCATTATAAATACAAATCATATGATAATGTACTAAACAAATCTCATTGTAAACAAGTTCATTTCTTACCTACCATATATATTACGGTGCACGGAGTATTGCGTAAATACATTATCGACATTTTATTATTAGTAGGGGCTAGAAGGAAGGGCTTAAAACTTATTCGGAAACGTTCAATTCTCCGAAGTAAATAAGTATTATGAATAATTAATAAGTCAGTAATTATCTTGATTACGAGAACAAGATGACCAGTCCTTCTCATAAGTTCTAGTCCAATTACTACTACTACCTACTACTTTCCTTTATCTGCACCTAATGGTGCATAAAACACTGCATCGGTACACCAAGTGTAGTGATTCTTGATCATTTCATTTTTTATTCTTGATCAGTCATACGCTTCTGTACCAGTTCAAGGTATCACACATAAAATTAATATTAACGTAAAAATATAATATGTGTGACGAGTGTGAGTCCAACTACTTATCGTACATTATATATCAATCTGAAATACATTACAAATAGTTAAATAGTATTTAATTTGCAAGTTAATAATTTATATCTACAAGTTAATAAGTCAGCACGCTCTCTCTCTGAGTATAAACACAAACTGGTGCATGTTTACAATACACGATTTACAAGTGCGGAAGGACTAGTTCTCCGTAAGTATAATAACAAATAAGGTAAAATAACATTTGAATACAGTAGGATATAAACAAATTGTAACATGCTTCCAAGTATTCAAAAAATCATTATTTTTTCAGGCATAAAAGAGAGATGCGTGCTGAGAACTTGGTTGGTATATTATTATTTATATGTATTTTACATTTTTTTTGTTCGCAAGAGTAAGTATTGTGTATTTTTATTTTTTTATTTAACATTTATTTAGGCACCTACCGACGAGTTGCAGTAGGCAACTCAGTAGGACATTATTTTATATTGTATTATTTATATATTGAAAAAACTAATTTAAATAAAAATATATATAAAATTAAATTATGATATCCGATTTCCAGGAGCACGATGTCCTGAGGATAAAGTTCCTGGGAGATTGCTACTACTGCGTGTCTGGAGTTCCCAAGCAGAACCGCCTTCACGCGAAGAGTTGCGTGGACCTCGGCCTGGACATGATATCAATCATCGCCGACGTTAGGTTAGTAGATATTATTAACACATAGCGAGGTGATCATTGGGGGTGCTAATGTACAGTGTAATTACTTTTTTGACTGGCGTTTGTGTAGCGTGGTTAATTCTGTTTTGGTTATCTTTTAGTTGGAAAAACACGCAATCATTTTTACGCAAGATTCTTGATTTTCAATTGCTTGTAAATACCAGGATTCAAAAGGTAGAAGTAGAGTTTGCATGAGTAAAACAATAGGTGGTGAAGGGACATGGACTGAACTGGCATTTGTGCTCGTTTTGTTCCGTAAAAGGAAGTATCTAGAACTAATAGATTGCTTAGTGGGGTAGTCCCCGGGGGGACTTGGTGTGCGCTCACTGGGGCGGCTTGTGTGTACGTGCGTGGAGGTCTCAAATAATATCCCATTCCTCAACTCAATTGTATTGTGTCTTTTGCAAAGATAGGATGGTCTTTGGATAGGTATTGTGATAGGGTACGGCAGGGGACGTATGAAATAGTGTCTGCCAGATAGGATGATAGGATGATAGTGTGAGATGCACACATGCGTTCTGTTCCCTCCCCTATTTTCCCTAATCCTCCCTTCATTGAGACCCTGACCGCGGATGCACGGGTGGATGTCTGGGGTGGGGGGCCTGGCGAGGCAGTATGCCGGTCTCCACACGGGTGGTAGTAATTAATAAATAAATAATGATCGGGGTAGAAACTAACATACCCTACCACTGTTAATTTGGGCCGACTCTGGTTGGTTTGGGTGATGGAAACAATGACAATTATAATACATAAGCCGAGACAGTGGTGGTAGGGGCAATGAAAGCATTTGTTCGCGTACATAACGTAAATTCATCCGTATTTTTATCACACTAACAATCTTAAAATCGCGGGTTTAGCTTGATGACAAAAAAAAACGGTTGAGTTGGCTGGACTGAAAAAAGACTCAATAGTCTTTAAAGCAGTCTAGGGAAAAGGGTGGGCTTTCATTGTAATTGCTTGTAAGAATGTACACAGATGCATAAAGTTTACATGATATCTTGACGCATATTCACATGTGAATGAAGTAAATTAAATTTTAAATATAAATTAATAAAATAATAAAAATGAATAAAAAATATACTTTGAATATCTTCTTATCTCGACAGAACATAATACAATTTGAAATTTCATACTGGTTTTCTAGGGAAAGAAGGCGTCTCAATATTGACATGAGGATAGGGGTCCACAGTGGAGACATTATGAGTGGACTTATTGGAATAAGAAAATGGCAATTTGATATTTGGTCCAAAGATGTAACGATTGCCAACAAAATGGAGTCAACAGGAAAAGCCGGGTATGAAGCAAAATAAATAAAGACTTCGTATTAATGTACAGACAGGATATTAAATTCTAGTAGTTATATATTTAAGTTTCATGCTGTACTTTCCCAAATAATATGTTTCTGTGAATTTAATAAGCATTTCGACCAACGTAAATTTAAAAAAAAAAACTTTTTATCCCTACTTTTACACTAAGATCTAATGATTTGTTTACATCCATGAACACTAATTATTTTTAAAAAAACGTATTCGTTATGTTTGTTATAATTATATGTATTTTGTGTTTGCTTTCTTTTATGTAGATTACATAGTGAAATTTAATTGTGCTTCCTAGCTTCGTAGACGTAGAAAAAAAATACTTGAAATAGCAAACTTAATAAGATTTTTTCTCGATTGACAGCAAAGTACATATTACAAAAAGGACATTAGAGGAACTTAGTGATGATGCAAGGGACTACATTATAGAGCCATATTTTGAAGCTAGAAATGATCCTCTACTCTCCAAATATAAAATCGAGACATTTCTTGTTACAAAACAGCTAAGGGTAGGACTTTTTATTTATTTTTATTTAAATGTACTTTTAAATCATTTTTATATTAGCACATATAGTTTGAGATATTTAGTACATTAGGTGTTTTTACTTCTTACAGAATAATTTTAGAAGAATTTCCGTTGGAATGGACAAGTGGTTAAAAAAAGGACAAGTTAAGGTAATAATTTGACTATTCTATTTGATTTATTGATTGAAAATATGTTACAAAAAGTTTTGTAAATAATGCCAAAACAACACAAAAAATACAGATGATTTTCCCTTATTATATTCATTTAATGGACTATTATTTTAACCATTTAACCTACCAAAAAAACTATTTAAAGCAACGTGTTACGCATTAATGTATTTTGTAACCAAATTTCCATTCTTGTAACTCATGTAAAATGGCTTTATCTACTAACGCTGTATTGCTTGTATATATAAAGTACAAGTTCTGATAATTTGCTGATATGGACATCAAATACTACATACTAATAATACGTAGAGACTATTGTAATTTTGTAATACATCAAGTGGCTTATTAGCCTAGCAAATGACAGGTTATAAGCGTTATAACGCCTTGATATCCGTATTTCCTTACAAAACTTCTTGTTTCTTGGGAGATGTCAAATTTTATTTTGATTATTATGTAGGTATCTATAGTGTATATTGTTTCTTGTGTTTTCTAGGAAAATATTGAGTAAGCGCATATTTTTAAAATGGTAACCTAAGAAACATAGCATTTTTATTTTACGATTCTTTTTTATTTGGCTAACCGTGACTACTGTAACTATATTCAAGCTTTATAATATTTTTACAAGATCTTATATAGGTAGTACCTTGATACATATAGAAAATTATATCGTTTGTTAAATTTTTCCTTTTTAAAATAGATAGAGGCATTAATTTGTTTCTTCTAGATATAAAGATATAGGTACATGTAATATTTTCATATAGTTTATTCGTGTTATATTGTACAAAAGGTCCCATTTGATTGTGGGTAAATTAAAAAAAAAATTATCTTCGAGAACTTTAGACATATAAAAAATCAAATCAAGAGTCTCAGACGAAGTCTCTTTCATCTCGATAAAAATAAAAAGGCTTTGTAGGAAAATTTTTTTTGATTTCACATCAAATATAACGTAAAACAATGAGCTTTTGCGTCTCGTGAAACGAAATGAGTATTTGGAGCTGTTTCCAGCGCGTACCATGGGCGAGGAGACTATTAAATCCTTACACGTTGCTGTATCGGAACCCCACGTGGGAGCGTTCGTTCATCGCGCAGCCGGATCCCCTCTTTAAGTATTTTATTGGAGCTGACTTTTTGTCTCTTAATTCTCATGATGGGAATTCAGGGATTACTATCCGAAGCGTGAGTTTATTTTTTTCCTCACAACTTTTCCCTGTGTATCGTATGCCCCCCGCTTGCTCTATAAGTTATCATATCATTCGTGTCGCTGAGGCACCTTTGTGTTCTTTTTAATTTGTTTTTTATCGCTTTTTTATTTATTAAAGGACATAAAGATGTTTTAATAAAAAAGCAATATTGCAGTACGCTTAATGCATACAAATGGATTTTGGTGTCCAAAACAAAATCCTCCCCTAAAAAAAAGTGGCTTAGTACACTGCTCGTAATTTTTTGTGTTTGTTGTAAAATGCATTTTTTATAATTTAACAAACTGCTTTTTTTTATTCACCCTCAAATTAAATTTTTCAGATATACTTTTTTTCAAATCTTGAACTGAATTTTTTTAAACACAATTAATAAACTGTTATAAGTCCATAATATTAATTATTTAAAAAAGTTGTACCATAGAAAATGTAAATAACTTATCGCAATCTATAACAGGCATGACGTTTCATTCTTCAGTGCACTTTTTTAGGCTTGAATGGAAGACTTTGGTAATAGATGCATCCTTGGCCATCCTCTTATTGATTTCTCCAACCGTTGTGACCTGGAC
The DNA here is from genome assembly GCA_022494985.1 of Micrasema minimum. Classification (NCBI taxonomy): domain Eukaryota; kingdom Metazoa; phylum Arthropoda; class Insecta; order Trichoptera; family Brachycentridae; genus Micrasema; species Micrasema minimum. The sequence continues at coordinate 55,436 of JAGVSP010000566.1, forward strand.
TATGTTCCTTTGGAAGAAGTGGAATTTACGAAAGAACCCAAAAAACCGCTTCATCACAGTTCTTCTTCAACTGATTCTGCGGCCATAGTTTGAAGGATGGTGCGACTTCAGCAAAAGAAGTATTCTGTACCTTATTGTCAGTGCTATGCTATCAGTCAGTTCACTGATAAACTTGACAGAGTGTGATTTTGAGTTTACTGGAGACCCACTGAAACCTATTGTTTTTGATCAAAATTGTATCGCTCCATAGGTTAAGTTTTAGTTTTTTTTAACGTCATTGCATTCTATATAGGAGGATCCGACACATGGCAGGGCTACCTGCTTGGACAGCAGCGCGGGTGGTTTAAAATGTGCAAACAAGAACTCGAAAAACTGGTAAATAATTAGTGAGTCGAGGTGTGACCAAGACAAAAATATCTAAATGAGATGAACTAGTTCAAAGTATAATAATAAAATATTTGAAAAGTTCTCATCTTGTAAAAACAATTTGTGCTAAAATACCTAATCGGCATTTCATTTATCCTACTTATAAAATCTGCCGGGGATACTTCACAAAGCGTGGTAGAGCTGTCGAAATTCCACTAATGTTTTTACTCTCTGGATTATAGCAGGTACAGCATAGAAATGGGCACAGCTGTGATTGTTGGATTTAAAAAATCTTAACCTATTGTATAAATTTTCGCTTTTAATAGCTTATTTGATTTGAAATTATTTTATTAAGCCCAGAACCTACTGTATACATTTTCATATCCTATTATACAAGTGATATTGCTTTTTAAATTAGCTAGTTTGATTTAATTACTTTATTAAACCCAACCTTTCTACACCTACTGTTATAAATTTTCATAGACCTATATATAAGGATTATTGCTTTTAAATTAGCTATTTATTTTATTATACTTTATTAAAATCTTCAAACATATCTACTTACTGTTATTGATTTCATAAACCTATTACACTATGGATTTACCATTGGGACTAGGTCCTCATAAAAATTTACCCAAGTTTTGTGTAGTAATGCCCAATCTGCCGTTAATCTGATTAAAGAAAGTTGTTATATTTAATCATTACACACGTTAAAAAGTTCGTTTTCTTCAGAATTTTGAAATATTTAGCACTGAGGTTGGAACAATATAGATCTCGGAGAAATCCTTGTGATACTGTAGTATTTTGGAATACTCGTTGCAATTTATAAGAATAGCCACGGCGTCAGACTGATAGTACTGGATAACTTACCGAATTGGGACATTTCCAAGTGGTTACCCTTTTTTTCATAGCATTTGGATCATACCTGCCACCACTAGCATTGATTGATGGAGTTTCCCTATTTCAGTCGCGTATTCTTCCTCCTCAAATGGGCCATGGGCCTCACTTTGGATCTGGTATTTACGGTCTGGCTGTGTCTGGGACATCAGGTTCGGAGATCTTCGAGCAAAGGTCCATCGTGGACTTAGGTCATGGATGCGAGGATCTCTCATACTCTTGCTCTGGTCTTTCTCACCCTGACGCTGCATTGCACCGACAGGCAAACTGAGTATAGAAACTGGCTTGATCACAGATGGATATAGGCAGCCTTACGCTAAGAACATAGATGCCAGCAATAATACCGTGAAGTTGGTTAATAACATGCTGTTGAATAATATACTTCCAGCTCATGTCGGTAAGTTTTGCTTTTCTCTGGTTTTGGTTTCGGTTCATTTTAATCAGTACATTTTATTGATTAACTCTTTATTAATCCCATGTCGAGTCAGATAATTTAAACTTGAATAAATAAAATTAAAAACTTTGTTTTTTATTCACTTTTTTATTATTTTTAGTTTAGACCTACTGGTCATCCTCGGGGTTACTTATTAACTAAAAACTTAATAGTAAAAATTATATAGAATGTGTACCTAATACGTGGGGGTGGCTACGGATAAGGGAGTAGTGGTAGGGGGGTGGGTAGATGAGTAGGGATGGGAAGATGTTAAACATCTACTACCCATCCCCCTACCACTACTCCCCTCATCCGTAGCCACGCCCACTTATTAGGTACTTATTCTATATAATTTTTTACTGTTAAGTTTTTAGTCGATAAGTAGCCATGAGGATGACCAGTAGGTCGAAACTAGTTGGCTAAGTGTATAAAATAATAAAAAAGTGAATCAAAAAACAATTTTTGAAATTTTATTTATTCAAGTTATTAAAATGATTTACAAAATTAGTGCAAAGATACAGATAATTTTACATCAAAACATTATATTTGATATAATACATATTATATGGTGTCAACTTAAATCAGGTCGAAGCTGACAGGATAGTTCCTGAGGTAGTCCTCAGAATATCTCTTGAAAGCCTTAGCTTGAATATATTGTTAACGGTATCCTATACTATCCATATAAGGAGTAGTTCTGGAGTGATAATGATGGCGGTTTTTGCCAGATCCGTAAGATTTCATTTAGACTTTTCAAATAAATTGTACAAAACTGTATTTTTGCAGTTGCAACTATTGCAAAAATAATTTATTAAAGTTTAGCAACCACTTTGGTTACCTTTAGTGGTGATTGCTTTATGTGGGGTGCACAGAGAGAAATGAAAGAGTACTCACAGTTTAAAGTACACATTTATTACACAGAAATTCTATCAGGATATAACAAAAACTTAACTAAACTTAACTAATTAAACTAAGATTGACATGAATTATGAAAATGGAGAAGTGCGAAACGAATTTAGATTGCCACACAATTTGACGGTAAGAAATTTGTACAAAAGCGACGTGGAGTCACGATGAAAGGTTAATATGTCTCTCGTCGCTGTTCGAGAGCGTTCGGCAGAGTTCGGTAGATCTCGCTTCGTTCCGCGTCGTACACGTGACGTATTTCTTCCGCCTCAAAAGTTAGGTTTGCACTTTTTTCTATACTCAAGGCTTGTTTTTAACATAAGGCAAAGTTTAGGGGCGTGATTATTATGTACGTTACTTAATCTTTACTAAATGATATGTAATAACTCTTAATGTTTAATTTGCAGCTGATATTTATCTGAACACAAATCGAAATCCTGAAGACTTGTATCACGAAGAATACAGCACTGTTTCCGTAATGTTTGCCTCACTGACAGACTATAAACTAGGGATTGACGATGATTCCGAAGTATCTGAAAGAACTATGCTGAAAATCCTAGATCAACTTATTTCTGATTTTGATAAAGTAAGTGCGCAGGTATTATTATTATTATAAACACATCTTTGTCATGCTGCATGCTAAGCGTCATAGTCCACTGATTGCCCTCGAAAAGACTGCACCAATCGTTTCCATTCCTCCAGGTCCTGGGCCATATTGATTGATGCACTTAGATAGGACCTCGTAAACTGTTTTATTTGGTCTACCTGACTCGCAGGAGCCATTTTCTTGGCATATCGTTAAGAGTATTTTGGTAATTTTGAAAAATAATGCAGATACAGATTTTTTTATTTTGCCATCAGCGTAAAACAATAATAATTATTTTCATAGAGGTAAACAGAAATATCATTATCCGAAAAAGATTTAGACTAACCTATTCGTACGTTTTTCGAATCCATCTGCTCCACATAGGAAGCGGTTATGGTATGATGATGATGATGATGATGGTTCGTAACTACTAAACTTATTGTATTGTTGAATTTTTTTTTCAGAATACTTAATTGCTTTAACAGAAAACTAACATATTGCTATTTTAAAGTTGATAAAATTTGTTTTACGGTGATACGAAATACATGACCCAAAATCATTTGCAGTTGACGTAAATGACGCGACCTAAATGTTGCATTCACTGTACATATACATAAAACAAACAATTCAGAAAACCATTTTATTTTACTCAATATCTTAACAGTTCTGCATAATTTTTATTATTTCTCCGCAGATTTTTAAATAGGTATTACTTTTATATTTTTTTCAGCTTCTTCTATCCGACAACTCTAACCAGCTCAAAGTTGTGAAAATCAAGATGGCGGGCTGGACCTACATGGCGGCCTGCGGATTGGAGCCAGGGAGAAGGGCCACCCACAACTCCGCCCACTCCACCAAACTCCATGCCGACAGGCCCAGTCAGGTCCAACCAGATATACGAGGATGACGTCATCATTACCATGCTGCAGTTTGCGGCGCAAATGATGAACCAGCTAAGAGATTTCAATAGAAGCTCTTTTCAAAGCTTCCAAGGGACTAATTTGAAAATAGGTATTATAATAAGGCTCTTTTAAAAATGCAGAAAGGAGGATAATTATGTTTATTATTTTAATACCTATTACAGAGAATTATATTTAGCTCAGTGTTATATGAGAATTATTTATTGGATACTTATTAATGGTTCTGAGCTTGAAGTAGGGATGCATAGCATACGGTACGTCGATATTTTCAAAATATTGATACTCTTACATCGCTGAAAGCGACCATCATGTTTTTTTAAATGAAATGAATAGTAATTTTGAAAAATTCCACAGTTTACGAGTCAATATAAGTATCAAATATACAGATAAAGTTAGTAATGGTTAGTTTCTTATCCACAGGGTCGAGAGCAGTCTTATCGACTAATTGTTGACACTAACTTATCAACCAAATCGACAACATAGCTGAAAAACGTTTAGATTAATTTTCCGTGTATTGATTTTTTCTGTGATATTTTTCTAGATATTTATCGATATTTTTTAGGTGATATTTGCATCCTTGTTCTGAACGTAACGTTCAGTAATGCAATCTTGTCAAAAATTACAAACTACAAAAATGGGGTGCTTTTTATACTTGTATCAGAAACAAATAACGATAATTGCAGGGATATCGCACGGTGAGGTGACGGCCGGAGTGGTGGGGTCCCTCAAGCCCCTGTACGACATCTGGGGAAACGCAGTCAACATGGCATCTCGGATGGATTCCACGGGCGAGGCCGGGAAAATCCAGGTTCGCTTTAATTAAACTTGTACAATACAACTGGCGGCAAATTATTTCGACAGTCGTTGTTAAGCGGAATCATTGAGATTCGGCTACTGCCCTAAATACTGGATTGTGGTAACAGGTATTTATGGTTCGATTTCTCTGCGGACGGTCTGGTAACACAAAGTTTTTTTATAAGTTTGCATTTGAGAATAAATCGTAGAGATTACAATGATTTTTTTGAAACAGCTTATAAAAAAAAAACCCATATCGAATCATATCGTCAGCTTTTATGATCTTTAGATTGAATTTTTTTAGTATAAATATTTTATTAAATAAAAATAAGTTTCTAATTTCGTTAAATAAAAACAATTTGACATCTCAACAGAGACGAGAAACGGGGGGAAGGGAATATGGTTTATCTAGGCGTTTTACAGGGCTTATGACCTGTCATTGGCTGCAGAAGTCCATAATAAGTTCAATTTTATTTTACGTTATTCATTAGGTACATAGTTTAGCTCAACCGCGTTGAAGTCAGAAGGTTTTTAGAGTCACTTTCTAATTAGAATCCTAGCGTTGACTCTCAATCCACCACCACTTATATTCTACTTTCTCGCACAGTCGTTTTCAGCTGTTCGAAAGTAGCCTCAAAGTCTAAAAATTTGAATCGAATACTTGTTTTTAGTAGTGATTCCAAAAATTTCGTTGTTTTTGAAATTCTAATTATATTATACATTTCTTTTCTAAAGGTGACTGAAAACACAGCGATAGCTCTTGACCGGCAAGGTATCCTGACGCAATACAGGGGTAAAATTTTCGTCAAAGGAGCTGGTTACGTAAGGACATACTTCGTGCCACTCGATAAGGACTTCAACGTTTTGTACAAAAAGAAAGACTCTTTGAACTCCGTCGAGTCCGAGTGGATAACATTGAAACGACGAAATTGTAACATTGAAAGTTAACTTGTTACAATACAAATAAATAATTATTATAATGAATTGGTTTAAAAGACATTAAACAAATTCAATATCGTAGTGATTTAAATACAATATATACAAACATTTATAGTGCTTTTGAGAATGGTCAGTGAATAGTGAATATCACAGACTGAAAAAAAATGTAACGTTGAAAGTAAACTTGTTACAATACAAATAATAATTATTATTATAATGAGTGGTTTTAAAAAGATATTAAAAAACTCAATATCGTAGTGATTTAAATACAATATATTCACACCAAAAAATTATTGTGCTTTTGAGAATGGTCAGTGAATAGTGAATATCACAGACTGTAAAAATTTGTAACGTTGAAAGTAAACTTGTTACAATAAAAATAATAATAGTTAAGTGGTTTAAAAAGACAATCAAATAAAAAATGGTTCGGTGAACATATCGACACGAATTGTTGTTTTGAGAATGGTCAGTGAATAGTGAATATCGTAGAATCGGGGAACATTGAAAATGAACTTGCAGAACAAATGATTGAGAAGTAGTTTAAAGGACTATGCGTAAAGTGTTGCGATTAAAATAAAAACAATATTGAAGTGAGAATAAAAGACAATACATCCACACGAATTATTACGCTTTCGACAAAAGTCAGTGAATAGGGAATATCGCAGAATCGATGGAATTGTAACATTGATAATGTTACGTTACAAACAAAAATATTAACTATGATGTGATTTGAAAGGCAATATATATTTTTAATAATAATTGTTGTATTTTCATTTTTATAAAATAATAAAAGCGATTCCAGGATTAGTTCGAGAATATCATTGAAACATCGAAATTGTAACGTGAAAAATTGCTAATAGTTTACAGTACAAAAACAAACTGAAAACCTGTAAAAATATTTTTTTATACAATTTCGACTGTATTAATAAAATATGTTTGCTATATAGGATTATAGATATTAGTTGCTATTCATTTATCTAATTTTTTATGAATTTATTTTGAACATACTATTTATATAAATGTTTAAAATCCAGGATCTTTTACGCAGTTTCTTTGGAAATTTATTTATATATTTATTTTATTTAACAAAGAGAAAAACATCACTTGAGAAAAATTACTTTCCTATTTTATAATTTCTACCGATAATCGAATTATTCAAATAAATTTCTTTAAAATAGAATGCTCTATTCTATAACCAAGTATTCCATTAAATGCTAGTATTCAATAAGACCAAATCCGTGCTTTTGGTTCAAGGCGTACGTCCCAATATTATGCATATTATGTATCCCGCAAGCTCGTACGTAGGTTTAATTGAATATTTGCATGTGATTTGCATTCTTAACAAGGGGTTGCGTGATCCATCCAGTTAGTTGAATAGCAGTTAGTGTGATGGATGTGATAACATGTTAATTGCACCTCTCTATACTGGAAACTGCGTGCAGTTTACATTTTTAATCTAAGTCAACACATTCACATATTGGCTGCCTAGTGGAACAAAAACGGAAATGCAAAATTCAAAAAAATCTGGAGAAATCAAGTTAGGTAGTTTTAAGTTAGTTTTTATTTGCACTAAAACACAACTTTCTTCTGTCTTGGAACGGGTAAGCCTTCATATTATCTGCAACTGAGAGCCAAAAAATCTTTAAAATCATCATTTTCGAAAGACGAATTTTAGTGATTTTTTAGCCCCAGTTTGCTGTATTTCTCCAGTATATTTTATTTAATTACAATAGTTTTTTTTTAATCTGAAAGGAATATTTATAATGTGGATATGCGGGATGCGGGCTTGAGGAAAATCTAGAGGTTGCGGGTTCGGTCGATGGCGGCTATGATGAACGAATCCTACCTTTTTGGTCCTGGCACGATTTGGTTTGGTGAATTCACAACACAAGCACAAAAGCATTGAGCTTAAGACACTTCACTTGTGGTTTTTCTTACTTGGGATATTTTTTAATATTAAGACGCTTGGGCAACGAGTATCGAGATTGTTCACGTCTTGGTGGTCCGAGGTACTTTTTCTTCTTCTGCTTGTAGTTGACCACAGACTTACGGGAGTAATTAAGGAAATAATATTACTTTATTATTCAATAGGAATTGTACTACATGACGTTTAACCTCAATACGATGGACCGACTGGAGTGATGTTACTTATGTACCTATAATAGTTTTTTTTTCATATAAAGGCATTAATCAAAAAATCAATGGTGTTTTTCAGTCAAAACGTCATAAAATTGCCGTTGTGCATTATTTCACCCGAACAACGATATTGTATTATGGGGCTGCATTGAACATCACGAAGCCTTATTACGCAAGAATTAAAACATTACGGTATATGGACATATCGTTAAAAATACATTTACGCTGCCGAGTAAGCAAAATAATTTATAATACCAATAAATAAGTAAAATGAGAGTATAATAAATAACGTTCTCAAAACAAACACGAATACGTATGTAATTTTTTATGAACGATGGAAAATAATACACATTATGAAAATTGAATATTGCTGTAGAAAATACAAAAAAAATTAGAAATATTTATAACCTCGGATATGTATAGATAATATTAAATTTAACAGCTATAGACTATAGTAATAATGGTACCTTATTTATTTGACGATGGACTGACTGGTGTGATGTTACTTAAGTACCTATGATAGTTTTTTTTCATACAAAGGCATTAATCAAAAGATCATTTATTTGATTGAAAACAAATGACAGTAACTTATTTATTTGACTGGGATGCAACAAATATGTTAATCACCCTTTTTCAATAGTATTTGCAGGATTATTCGTTTTGAAAAATATAATAATATTAGCAATAAGTATTGTTTCTGATTGAAATTGTATCACATGTTAATTACATTAAATATTATCGAATTAATTACCGTTTTGCAGTGAAGTGGTTAATAAGTTGTTTGTTTTTTTATTAACTGCGTGAGTGATAATATACAGATGTACCTATTAAGAGTTCTTAATGTTAAAATTTCTACTTTTATATTTTTAGAGATTAAATCTAAAGAAAATTAGGTTTAATCCATCTAACTGTTTTCCGGTCCACCTATAATTTTTATATTATCTCTCATTAAACCGCTGGAATACACCATTAAATTTATTTCACTATCCAACGCGCATCTTAAAAAGGTATAATAAAGCTCTGAAGTTACGACTTTCGAAGCTCCTCTGAATATATGCACCACCTCGCTGGAGCTTTATGGCGGACTTTAAAATGCACCACAAATCGATTAAAATCAAATGTATTCATAAAGTGAAAGCCCTGACATTGGTTTATGACCCTTGAATTTTACGCGAATGATTCTCCGCTTACAGTCTGGTTATTTTAATGTTGATACCCTATAAATTAACGATGATCGTATTATGAGGCATTGATAGGAAGTGGTGTAAATTTTCTATAGGGTTGTCAGGGGGTTTATTCTAGAACCGTGAATCTAAATAAAGGCTTTGAATTAAATCAACTATTTCCAAAAACTATAATAGAATTCATATCGAACTGAGTTGTGGTCTAGTGGTAGATTCTGGGACTCTGGATTTGATTCTCTAGGTTCCAATCCCACTACAGCATACCTTGTTTCCTGCTTTCTGGCACAGTTGTTTCCGACTATTTGAAAGCAGCCCCAAAATTGAATTAGAATTTTCGCTAGTTAAGAAGTAGGGTACATTTTTAAACGATAGTTTTTCATCAAATCGCTATGCTTATATTTATGTTTATTAACCAACACAAAGAATTAACGCAAATATTGTACAATTATTAAAAAAATGTATAATGAAAGTATATTAAAAAATACTAGAGTTTAAGCAACGGAATTTTATGTGGTATTAAACAAAAAAGGGAAGATATTGTGGATAATAAGAAAAAGTAGTGTATGCGATACAGATGATAAGATGACTATTTTTAAGTTGAAAATTTAATATAAACTAACATTGATATAATGGCTATTGTTATTTTATAATGATATAATTTTATCGTTTATGTGTTTAAAACTATTGCTTTCCCAGTTATTTTAAATATTGATCCTTGCACAGTTACACAGTAAAAAAACAATTTGAGAAAGCACTCGAGGCGATCAATAAAATAACATCAGGCGATGAGAAAATATCTCATATCACCAGCATAGATCCCCCAGCTGTTTGCATCCCTCCCCCTTTTTTATACTCGCGACATTTATGATATCGTTTTCAAAAGCAATGTAAAGAATCATTAGTGCGAATTTATAAAGTAGGGGAGTTTGGTAATGATACGGTCTGATGTCTGCGGCTGTTTGTGAGGGATCATTATGACTATTAAGATATCTGTTTACTAAAAATCAATTTTGTCATTCAGAAGAATGTAATGGAAATGACAAATGACGATTAAATACTGAACACAAAATGCATACATAGAAAATACAGTAATTTTAATGAAAGAAAAAACTCTCGAGTCTCAGCAGCTTTAAATTAGAATAAAACGTTTTACACCGGCCAAAAAACCTTAAAAAAAGCAAAGGTTCTTATTTAAATTTAATCTACTGGCCACTAAATAGTGTATTACAGACCGGTATACTTTGATGGTTTTCATTTTATGCACAAAATCTATTTTTGTGTGGTTTTAGTGTGACGTAGAAAGGAAAATATTTTACAAGTTATTAATTATTTCTTAAAGCTAATAATTACTTCTTTGTAAGAAATACATATGTGGGGCAATGGACACAGCAACCCTTTGTGTCTACTGTCACCTGCTAGGCTATATACTACGTATGCTTCCCGAGAGCCTTAACCATGCTTGCCTATTTTACGAGGCATCGGGTTCTCGGCGCGGCGTCCTGGTAGTCCACTGGTCGTTGGCAGTTTGCGACAGAGCTGCGGGACGTGGACTTGACTTGGGAGAATGCACGGGAGCTGGCGGCCGATCGCTTGGCCTGGAGGCAGATTGTGGAATCCATATGACCCACATAGGGAGCGGATATGATGATGATGAATTATTTCAATTTACATACTGGTACAGCAATAATATATAACATCTATGATAGACAAAAAAATGCATCGTGAATTTCGTTGAATTCAATAAATGGAGCACCCATATTTACAGTTTACAATACCATTTGGATTATTTGAGCGAACAAACGAACGCAAGAGCAAACTCGCTCACAGATCTGTGGAAAAATTGCTCAGCCGACCAAACTCGTAAGCGAGCTCGTATAATGTACCGGACGGCGACATTACTGGACCGTACAGAATCCGTCCGATTATACTATAAACCATTGTTTCACTAGTCGCAGTGTACACAGCTTATGTCATGTGAATCGGCCGCCCGCGCCGCCGCCGCTGTCGGCCGACTGGTCACGGACGATAGGTAGCGTGTGAATAAGCCCTTAGTTATTAGGTCATTCAGAGATTTATGCACTGTATCGTTGCAAGCGCCTTTTGTTAGAAATATTATCGTTTTTGCATAAATGAAGCAGAAATGGAATCATATATAAATTTATTGATGTAATGTCATATTACTGTTGTTTATTATGGATATTAATGGGATGATGCACTAAAGCTGGCGGCCGATCTCTTGGCCTGGAGGCAGTTTAGGGGATCCATACGCTCCACATAGGGAGCGGATATGGTATGATGATGATGATGAAAGATAATTTACAAAAAAAAGTGGAAAGTAAATATTTCCTGAAACGTAACAATCTTGACATAACGCCATTGTTTTAATGCAAGTTATTGCATAAGTACCTAACACCACCCCTCATAAAAGTTTCTACATTCTGTCCGCTTTGTGGCATTACTTTTATACCGAAAATACAATATCACCATTTCATATGGCAACATGTTGACAATGCCAAGAAAAAGCGGGATGTAAGATGTAAGTTGCCTATATATTTGTCTCAAAGTTCTGAGGCAAATGTTACGTAGGTAACTTCTATTTACGACTACTGGGTAATATAATTTTAAATAAAGTCATTTTTATTATTTTAAATTTATTTATTATTTTGTTTTAACGCCCGATTACGATTACATATTACATACATAACGATTACATAAAAAAAAAATTAAAGTTACACAGTAAGTTATTACATTTATGAAAAATTACTTTTTAGATACATGAAAAAGAAAATATATACATTTTATAGATATTCAATTTGACATAAAAGTTATGCTAAGAAAAAATACAACATGAAATGGAGCAAGTGGTACATTAAAAAATACAATAAGATAATAATACAAATGGCACACTAACTATACATTTCCGCCAGAGATGGCATCCAGACACTGCTCCCTAAAATGAACTATATTAGTGTTAAAAACATCAATATTATTAGCATACTTGTTTGCATAGACGTGACTATTATTACCCTACTTTTATGACAGCTAAATAATACATTTGATTTAATAATGAACAATGATTGCTATTTTACAAGTTAACAGGTAATTTTTCGGCAGTTTACTTCAAAAGTATATAAAATGGATGAGACGCACGTTTTATGCAATCTATGTATATTATGTGCATATATATGTTCCACATGAATGGATGGATACTTCAAATAATTCAAGATCAAATTATTTTAAGGCAAATACAATAATTACATATCTTTTCAATAATTATAATATTGTACATATCTTCTCTGAGACAGGTGCGCAACACGCAACACGCCACCTAGTAGAGAAGATATCAATTACAAATTAGTGTTACACACCATCTGTAATGAATAAGATATGTAATGTTAGGGACCCTAATAGACAAATAAACAAATAAAATTCGTACCACAGCTAAAATCTTAATGTTAATACCCAAGTACCCTCTTCATTTACAGATTTCAAAACATACAAAAACATACCGTGAAATTAGTAGCTACACACTTATCTACAATATGCAAAGAACCGCTTTTTAAAATTTGCAATGAATCTTCCATTTTTATCATTAATCCGCAGTCCAAGCCTAGAGTAAATGTTCAAGTGTAAAAGCCGGGTATATTTTTAAAAATAGGATGAGTGCATTGCATTCCAGTTACCAAAACCACCGTACGCAACATGCAGCTTTGGCTGTGGTGCACCGCTGCATAATGCAATTATTCTGAATAAATACGTTCCTGATATCACACCATCGTAAAACCCTTTGAACAATTGGGTGAAATCAATGGGTGAAATTCCGCAATGGCCTGGCATTGTATAATGATATAATAATAGGCATTAAATATTTTCGCTAAAGCTACACCGAAAGTGCATGGAACAATAGGTTGGCTGAAATCGCATTATCTATGGCAATACCGTTGTATCTGATGGCAATGTTTGGACAGTTTCATAATAATTATTTCTGTTTGAGATGAGATTAAACAGATCAATGAATAGTAATAAATTAATAAATAGAAGATTTATGAATTAATCAAGTGAGAGAAAGCATATCTTACAACTTATAACAATAACTACTTATTTAAAAAATGCATTGTGTGTCTTTTTTTGATTTAGAAAAGTGAGTGCTGAGGTAATTTTTTTTATATAATTCGATATTTGATTTTAAAACGGTTCTTTTTTCCTAAAACCAGATTAAAGTATAAATTTGTGGTAATTCATTCGAAGCCTTATGGCTTTTAATGAAAACCCAACACGTCTAATGCTGGCCACAGGAACTAAAACTACTCAAAGAGAATGGATAATCCAAATATAAGACGGATTATTTAAAGAGCCTAATATTTTTTTACCGATCACTTTTTGCATTTCTTTTCAATAATATATATCTTTAATATTTATTTATTTATTTAAATTTCACATTTCATATATAATCACAAAAATGACAATGATCTGACCCCAACTCACTAGATAATCCGTGTCGAGTCAGGATAAAATATACAAACAAATGATTCGTTTCAAACGACGCTTTTTAAACATTATTTGCAATTCGGAACCTGCAATATTTTCCATTTATATGAATATTTAGAAATTCAAATAATATTAAGGTACCTACAAGTAACAAATAAAGAACATTTTTAGAATAAATTTGTCACTAGTCTCACAAGCTAATCTCACTTTCGTTTGTAAATAATATCAACCGGAAAAGTAATTGAAAAATACCGTATCCCAAATATACAAAACGACAACAGTGTATTCAAAATTTTATAAGAATTTTTTTACATATCACCCTTCTACTAAAAAGCTTCTAACTTCTAAGCCTCTCGCTCGGGTGAACACGAGAAGCTTCCCGAATCAGTGGAATGTGTATTCGAATGAAGAATCGATTCACAATAAAGTTTGTGAATAGATCTGACTTTGTAGGTTAATAGCTGGAAAGGTAGGCGCTGGTTCTGGCGCTTGTATATTTCAATAAATGTGGAAATATGTCCGCAGATCTAGAAGCCTCTCTATCGATCACATTCCTGAATAAGACATCCTACACCACATTAGAATACACGCCGACTCAAGGCAGTGATGTACGTATCACCCTCGAATAAATCACCATAAAATGATAGCCTTTAATACAATTTATACAAATAAACCCATAAAAACTCTAGACTGCGTATACTCGAGATTATTTTTAAACCATTCTTTAAATTTAGAACACAATCTGACGATACAAAAAAAAATGTAGTTACTTTAAAAGACAATTCAATAAAGGTTTACAGAAAAAAATATGGTAGGATGGCAAATACACTGAAAATTTATATGACGCATTAAGTATTAACATCTATCTTGGTAGCTTTCCCACAAAATTATTTGCAAATATAATATTTACATGTAAACTGTACTTAAACATTGGTCTAATCATTAAATTTAACTAACATGACATGTACAATTTTAATTCGTACGCCACTTTTTTCAATCCATAAGTCACGTCTCAAAGTGAAGAAGCTTCCAGTCTATTCGGTCTTTGAACGGAGCCGTTATTTTTGTCTTTAAATCTCAAACTCTTTATTCAGCCTAGAGACTACATAAAAAAACCCATGCAGCTTGAGGGATTGGAATTTTTTTGTATGTGTTCTTCTGGCTCTTTTTACAGATGTGCGATTGAGGTTTTTGTCCCTGCGGTTGAGATGAGGTTTCAGCCCGCCTTCAGATTCCTTTTACACTTGGCATGGGAATATTTATCAGAACTTTGAAGGGGAAAATATTTAACGGGGCAATATCCCACCTGCGGGAATTACACCTGAGAAGAATATATGGGCAAAGATTTGGTGCAATAAAGAGGGAGGAAGCACTTCTGGTGCATTCAGATTCAAATTGGAATGGTAAAGGAGATGATTAGAATTAGGATTTCAAAAATTGCACGCCTGCTAGTTTAATGAAACTTCTGTATTATTATGTATCTTATACCTTTAGCTAGGTAAGATTAAAAATGTCTTTCAAAGGGTTGATTAGAGTTGTTTTTACATAATGTATGTCACACTTGTATTAGTTTAGTCTTATCGAGGTTCGGATACAAATTTCCAGTAATAAAAAAATATTGTTCCCATTTGTATTTTTAAAAAAAAAACATAGTTGACTGTGATGGTATTAAAAAATTATTGTCTTCAATAATTTATATCAGATATACTTACATAACTGCTTAATACATTCATATAAATTAAATTTTACTTATTTATTTTAAATTAAAATATTTATAGCAATCCACATTTTATTTATTTTCAATTTAACTTATGCATTTTTAAACATTACTTGTTTATTTTTAATTAAAATTTTAAAATTAATTTATTTTAAATTTCACTTATCTAAGTATTTTAGATTTAAATTTTTGAAGCAATTTATGTTTAATTTATTTTGTATTTTACTTATTTATTTTTAATTTAAATTTTTATAGCATTTCACGTTTTATTTATTTTAAATTTCACAAATATTGAATATGTTATACCAGAATGTGTTGTTACCTATTTTTTAATTTTTTTTTTTCTTTTCTTATTATTTACAATATTTGAATTATGTAATGTAAAAGCCCTTTGGGCGTGGATATTATTAAAATAAATTAAAATAAATAAATAAAATATAAAAACTTTTGTTTTCAGTGTCTGGAAGCTGGGTAAAAAATGACTGTCAAAATGTTACTGTGAAGAATCCCTAGAAATACTGTGATCCCTAGAGCAGAAAATCGTTCGTCTTTCAAAAAATGAAATCTTATATTCACTGCTATTATTTATACCTACCTACCAACATGTAGTATATTTTTTTTAAATCTGATTATAATAATTCGTGCTACCGAGACATATAATATTCCATATCATTTTAACATTGGTTGAAATAAAAAATAAACTAATTTAATGGCCTTGATAAGAAATGTAACTTTATTATAATAACCTTGACATTGCTAGAAAATTTTGCATTCAAATTGAATACGTCTGAAATATGTATGTAAATATGGAGAAGTTTCTCGGTTATCTTCTCTGGTAAGAGCCGGCACTTGTTACGTTGTCTGCATGCAACACACCGCGCCTGTCTAATTTCAAAACCTAGTAAATAACAATAAAAAAAACGTCTTTTTTTCTGTAGTTACTAGATGATAGCATTGCTCATGAAATTTCCTATAAAATCAATATGTACTCGTTACTTGATAACAACTTCAAAAACAACATATAAATTAAAACGTAGTATTTAACTTTCATTATTTTTAATTTTACTTTAGTTTCAACGCCCATAGAGCTTTTACATTTTAAACAAAGTTACACAGTAGTTTTTTATATATTTTATTTTATTTTTTTAAATTATTTTTTTTAAATATTTTTTTTTAATCAAAATACATTGAACTGGTGTAATTACTACCTTCACACTACATAATGCCCTATACACTATTAGGTGTGGATAGGGGAATTATCAAGTTACAAAATCACTCGCATACGAGTGGAGGTTGTTCATGTAAAAAATTAATAAAACTCGTTATTTACAAGATTTGCTACATCATGTATTTTAAGATGGATGTAAAATAACACTGGAATTTTATTTTTTGCTTTCCTGCAGACGCAATACGAATGAAATTCCCAATCGTGATTCATTTGTGACACACGTTATCCGGATAATATGTTAATAAATTGGGAATGATATATTTTTTAATATTGCCACACTATCCTTTTCCATTGCACCGGTGCGCCGCGGCCGCGCGGCCGCGCGACCGGCGCCGGTGTCAAATGTCGACAAAACCTTTTTTACGGTCTTGTTTATCATAATCATTACAGTTTGTGTATTTTTGTGGAATGAACAGCCTTTGAAAGACCTTTATGATCTGTTGTGAAGTCACAAATTCTAAAAAAAACCGACCGTAGATTTATTTACACAAGTTTGACATTTCTACAGATGACCGGAAAAATGCGATAGATGGGTGATACTTGTAAGAAAAATGCCGGAAAACGTACTTGACGCGTTATAATTAAACTGAATGGCGCGGCTGAACATTTCCGGTCACAACACTTACTAGATTTTTAGATTTGGACAACTAACCAAGTCTATGCAGAGTATTGTACCAACACACCAAATATAGTGTACCAACGTGTTTAGTTCAAGTGTCAAAATCAGATAAAGTGCACTTTACTGAAATATTTATCCGTGAAATGAAGTTTGTTTCAGTCCTGAAATATATTTAACTGAAACATGGTGTAACTTTTATCTTAATAGTCAGTTTAACTCTGATGTGTTGATGGAATCAAATGATAATTCAAGCGATGCCGACGCCACTGATGTGATGCTAGGTAACCATAACTTTGGACACATCAATATTGAATAATCAATCAAATTTTGGTAGGTGTATAGTGGCTTAATTTTGTAAGGAAAACAGTGGTCAGGCAGCGGACACAGCATCATAAGAATTAATGAAAGTGGAAATAATATTGTATCTTGTTTTTATTTGAACATATTCTCTGGGTTTAAGCAGTTAATAAGATAAGATTCGCTGTTTCGTGAATTATTTTTTAATAAAAAACAAAGATAAGAAAATTTAGTTTTTGACTAAAATATTTCACCTAAGATTAAAAAACAAAGGTTAAAATAACAATACCTTCCCCCCTATCCTAATCTCTAATCTTCCACCTTTATGTATCGCCTTAAATTGCCCCCTTTCCATCTCGCATCTTGGCGCCCCTCCTCCTCTCCTATTTACTGCCTGTTGCGGCCGCAGGGATTTAATTAAAGTTTTCATTAAAAGCAATTAAACTGGCCTTGATAAGAAAGACTCCGCGGTTAGTACAGGTGCTAAGAAGTCTGTTGTAAACTCATGGGATTTGCAATAAAATCATCATTACGTCACACAGCTTACGACGCAAATTGCCAACGGATTATCAGCGGAAAACGTCCAGGTTGCCGAGAACCTTATGCCTTGGTTAAGGCTTTTGGGAGGCATACGTAGTAGCTATATGGCCCAGCCAGTCTTAACGCCTACGCCAGATGACAATAAATACTAAACGTTACTGCATCCGTTGCCTCGTCTCTGTGTGAAGTCAAACCACCGCACCGCAGCAATAAAATTTGCGTAAAGAAGTGATGAAGTGATGAAGTAGTATCCGCCATGTTTGCGCTCCTGCTGCACTCCGCGCTCCTGCAACTGTTCCAATGGAGACGATATGCCCACTTCCTTCCACATGCAACACGTAACGTGCTTGCTGTGCTCCTCTTTGTGTTCGCGTAAAAAACCGACACTGCTCGGATCGCTTGCCGCGGAGCATGCAACGTTGCACGCTCCATGTTCGCGAACGTACCCAATACCGCGAGCAGTTGCAGGAGTGCGGAGCGCACTAGGTGCAAAACATAGTGGATATCCGGCTTTGTTAAGTTGCTTACACCATATATTATTTTATACGTGAATTTTAGAGATTTCCACTCACGTTTGAATGTTTTAACAAGGTTTTTTTTATTTGAGTGGGTAGCAATGTTTTGACGTGATAACGTCTAATAAATCGATGAACGCCGGCTGCACACATAAAAAAGCATGACTCATTGTCACGTTCCGACTGAGCTGAGTGTGCAAGCGAGAGCGCGGAACAAGCGATAGAGAGGCACGATCGGCCTAAGCGTTCGGTTTGTGACGCATCTATCTCTCTTCCACTCTATCGGCCGATGCGTCCGAGTAGAAGGGAGACAGCAGCAGCACACAAGAAGAAAAAACAAAAAAAATATTAATTTATGGAAAAAAAAATTCAATTAACCTGCTTTGTATTATACAAAGTAATGAGAATTCAGTAATAATAATTCAATTCGATTCATAAAAGTATGCTATTTTTCATCAATGTTTTCTTATGACGTCATCACATAAAATTATCGTCCGTAAACAGACTTTTTCAATGATGTAATTTTTTGTTAATGTTTTGAAACCATGAAAAGGATAATACGTTCCTGCTGATTTGGAATAAAAATAAAGGAAAGGAATTTCTCAATTGATCGTTAAGGTACCGGTAAAAGTTGTGGTTTGTTCTCGGTCCACCGTTTAAGAAAGTTTAAAGTTTTTTCTTTTCGAAAAGAAACTTTCCATTTTGTTAAACAGATTGCAAAAATTCATTATAAAATTTCGTAATTCAATTTTCCCAATCAATTAATTAATCAAGATAAAAATTATCTCGCTTAGGTTCCCGTCGCATAGGTGTTTTACGTACTCGTATTTTATTCTCGTATAAAAATACATTTAAATATTTTAATTTATGTAAAAAACTACCATTGTTAAGTTATTAAAAAGAATGTTCGACAAAGGACCTTTAATGCTAAATAAGAAATGTCGATTACAAAAAAAAAATTAACTCACTAAATTAGCGATAAAAAAATATTAAAATAATTTTTCATTAGGGGTAATTTAAAGGCATAGCAACAAAATAATGCCTAGCATAAATCATCAACATCATTATCCATACCATATCCGCTCCCTATGTGGAGCATATGGATTCCACAATCTGCCTCCAGGCCAAGCAATCGGCTACCAGCTCCCGTGCATCATCCCAAATCAAGTCCACGTCCCGCAGCTCTGATGCAAACTGCCGGCGAATTGTCAACAGTGGACGTCCAGGGCGCCGAGAATCTGATGCCTTGTAAAATAGGCAAGCATGGCTAGCATAAATATTGTGCGAAAAACTCTTGTTAAGCTTAGGATTCAAAAAAACTTAAATAAACACACTTTTGAAAATGCTGTAACATCGTAATGAGAAGTTGTTATATAAACAAAAATAAGAAAAATAACTTCATAATTTCTTTTTGTTCGCGTTTCTAAACACAGATTTAATATTTTCCCCATGAAAATTCAGTTGTAGCGAAAAAAATCTAATTACAAGTCGGTACCTTTGTTCTACTAGGTAATTAAATAACAGGGTCGGTTGAACTTTCGAAAGTATAGATGCACAAGTCGCTCTATTACAGTGGATAGATACTTATCGTCTATTGTCTTTTCGCGAGCTTTTTTTTATCCAGCGAGAGGCGAGCTTTCTTAGCGCTGTTGGTGTTAATTAAATCATCAACTGAAGGAAGTCGGGCCGCCATATTTATAATTAACTTTCTCGCCAATCCTTGCCTATTTGCCTTATTAATTATCAATTTATTTCTGCAAAATTAATTAATGGCTCTGGTTATGAGACCGATAATGGCCGCTGGCTGGTGTTAGCACCTTGGGTCTGGAGTGTTTATTATGTTAGTTGTCAATGGAATTTGATTACCATCTGCAGTCGATGAGTAGGTCCGTGTGGTATTGGTTTGGTTTTACGAGTATAATGCTCTGCACTTTTTTTTAAAGGTTTAGGAAACCTATTGTCTAAACAGGGTCAATGGTTTCATTATAATTAATTGACGAATGCTTCCAATCGTCTTATTCATTAAAATCATTAATCATTAAATATTAATAGTTATACTGCGCATGAAAATTTCTTAATTAATTCCAATCTCATTACGTGAATAAAAAAATCGAAATTTACATGGAACGAAAAGATAAAAAATTCAGGATGAAAAACTATATTCCAATCCAACTTGCAGCTACAAAGCGCATGAAAGGCAATTGGAATGTTAACTACCACCACGTACTTTTAAATTTTCAAAACATTATTCATGCAATAAAATACTTTTAGGGGACAAAATAATTATACTGATAGCAGATAGGGGAATTCTTTAAGTGGGTTCAGGTCTTATAGATATACTTCGAATTGATCGATCTGTAGATTACAATTGTTAAAAAAAAATTTATTTCGGTAAGGAGACAATGAGGGGTCGTAAGGGTGGCGGGCATCGTGATTTTCCTATTTGAATTGATCGATGCATGTCGCCGGAGGCTCGACTTAAATTCACACTTGGAAACTTTTTCCACACTATTCGATTTTAGCGCTTATATCAAATCTAACATTTGTCCGCCTTTTTTTTTTTGTAATTTATTATTAATTTTTTGTACATATAAATAAAGTTGAATTCCCGCTAAACTGCTAAACAGTTTTAAAGCAGGGATTTGCTCTCTATTACATGATGATATTTTTAAACATACATACCCATACATTTTTTGGTATTATTAGATATTATTTAACAGAATGTATTTAAAAATAAATATACATTAATAATTAGAAAAGTGTAGTAATTAGCACGGTAGGTAACCATGCAGGTTGCAGGCTTGAAACACTGCCCTAAACGAAGCTTGAGCCTTCGGAAAAATAAACTCTTTTAATGAATCAATCTTGCTACCAATGCTATGTTTAAACTTGATTGAATATTATGTTCCAATATATGCGATTAGGTTGGTGAGTTCAATTAGATCCACTCCCACCCTTCCATACATCTTGTGTAAAGTATCTGCCATATTACCTATTACAAAGGGAGGAGGGATGATAAGGGGACGTCTCACATTAATGTTAACTTGTAAATTAAACTAAGCATGAATTGCGGTTACCTTGAACCAGGTAAGTTATTAATTATTCGGAGTAATTGCATGTTAGAATCGGAAAAAAGATGACTATGCATAAATATACAAAACAATGCACCAGAACTATCTAAAAAATTCAATGTATATTATTTATTGAGTATTATAATAATATAACATAAATGGTAAAAGAAACTTCTAAAATAAAATTTAAGTGGTTTAATTTTTTTAAACAAAACTGTTCGACAAAAACTAATACGCACTTTATGCGGGACCAAAAACTGGACAGTTTCTTGTTCAGAAAACTGACACGCTAAATATGTATATTTTTAAAGCGCTATCTAAAGTTATTATCGTTTGTTTGCACAGAGAAATTTTATAACGTAGATACGTTATTTGTTTTTTACGTCTTTAAAAGCATTCAATATATCAATATCAACTTAAGCTTTTACACAAAGAACATAAACGGTCAGCCAATCGCCAACCATTCAATATTCCATCCAGTTTTTGTATTGTAAACTGGATGAAAATCTGCACCATGTAAAGTTTGCATTACTTTAGTAATGTTTTTTTTTTAAAACATGCAAAATATTGAACAATGTTGACAAAATTGTATATTCTGTAGAACATAAATATAAATTATTCAAGCAAAATAAAATATTGATATATCGTTTAGTATAATACCTACTTATTGAGTAACAGGTCCGTAATGAAATTTCGCTCACCTAATCTACCCCCCCCCCCCAACCAGTCCTCCCCGAGAGTAGTTAATCCGAGAGCGGCGGTTTTCTGAACTAATGAATTGTTTTGTTCCATTCGGCGGTTTTCTTGGTTAGGATCCCCACCAACAGATGTCGCTAGTGTTCGATACTAACCGGCTTGACAGGGCTGATAAATACCACGATTCAAAGTCGCTAAACCAGATGAAAATGAAATTCCCGAACAGTGAATTAATAAAGGGTAGGTACGGATGTCAAATGATACAAAACAACTATGTACTTAAAAAAAATAGCGCACCTACTCAGTCAACAGTTGTTGAATTATAATTGACCACGCATGTTTCTTCAGTCTCCATTTTATATGCTAGTGCTCGACGGTGATTTTAGAACCAAATCGATTTTATTGTTTTTTTAAAGTTGCTTAGTTTTAAGAGAATCCACAAACTGCCTCCAGGCCAAGCGATCGGCCGCCAGCTCCCGTGCATCCTCCCAAGTCAAGTCCACATCCCGCAGCTCTGAAGGAAACTGCCGACGAATTGTCAACAGTGGACGACACAGGTAGCCGAGAACCTGATGCCTTGTAAAATAGGCAAGCATGGCCTAGCCGTAGCCGAAACGCCTTCGCCGGATGACAGTAGATACCAAGGGTTGCTGTGTCCGTTGCCTCACCTCTGTGTTCCTTACAAAGTCAAACCACCGCACACCTAAAATTCTTCTAAGACACCTATTCGTGGATTGTGGATTCCATATGCTCCGATGCTATAATGATGATGAGTTTTAAGTATTATTGTTAATTGTTTATGTAAATAAATAAATACATATATTTTTTTAATAAGAAATAACCATGGAAAAATAGTATAGAATCACGGAACTGATTACATTATTGTTATGTGTTTTCTATGCTGGGCCATTGAAACCAGATAAGGGTTGGAGTACTATTTAGTATGAATATGGATAAGTTATATGAATACTGGGTGAGAAACACGTTCCCATTGCGTATTCCTATTTCTACTAAGGGCGGAATAATTAGCGATTCAGTTTGGTGTGAGGAATTTATCAATTAATATTCCCTTCAGCATCAATTTCAGTAATTTCGCCACCTGTGAGCTAGTTGGGTATGCAAGAAATCTAAAATCGATAAAAATAACGTTTTGTAAATATTTGTGTATAGAAGAATGATAAAATAGTATTATAAACTAAGTAGATTTTTCGGCTTTCAGATAAACAGAATTGCTTTTGTGGGTTTATTATGCCAAGTGTTTGTGAAACAAGAGACGTCAAAACCGGACGGTTTGAAGCAAATTGGGAGTGTCCATTCTTCTGGGCTGATGTATATTTAAACGTATATTAGTCTTATGTGTGGATGGCTTATGTCTTAAGTATGAGTTTGAACCGTGTCTGCAAATGGTGTCGCAGCTCCAAAAATTTTAAATTCCGTAATTTTTTTTGGATTGAATCACTGGTCTTCTGTGAAAAATAATAAAATTAAATGTTTAAAATCCTCGTAAAATTAATAAAAAAAAACGGAGCTTAATTCTAGACAAATGTTCAGTTAAGTACCTTCAGACATAGAAATACGTGAAGAAATGACATTCAAAAAATAATTTTGCTTTATGAACATATGTTTGTATTACCAATTCAAGACTGTAAAAGTCCCACCATATAATCTGATAAAAATGTCGTTTGTATGAAAATATGCAGTTTGTTATAGTTTTTTTAGAAAATTATGGTTACGTTGTATCTAAAAAAAAATTTTAAAAAAAAAATAGTCCCCTGGCCCATTGGGTTTTGGAATCACTTTGTACCATAAACGTAGTCTTATATAAAGACTTTTTTAAATGTCTTTTTTCTGCTCAAACCCCCTCTGTCCCCCCCCCTCCTCCTTTCCCTCTACACACAAGCACACCCTACACACACATACTCACGCTCTCTAACCACAAACATTACTTTTATCATCCACTAATTTTCATAATAAGAATAACATAAATCGGTGGATTTTTGTAATTGGCTGTAGATTTGTTAATTGAGTTATGTATTTAAATGTAGCTGTAAAAATCCTAAAAAATAAATAAATATATAAAAAGAGCCAAGTTTTGGAGTGATTTAAAAGTCTATTCTAACTTCAAATACTTGTACTTGATCGTGCCATGCTTTTCTGGCTTCCTTAACTTCTACCATCCAGGCACACTGGCATCATAGATTCTTTTAGCCGTTCTTTCATACAAGTAATAAAGTATCTAAAAGACTTTCAAAATCTCACATTTGAACCAATAGCCTATAGTGAAATGTCGAACGGGTATTCTTATATTTTTAACCACAAACTGCAAGGTTTTAGTTCATTTACAAAATATACCAGACAGTTCAATTTGATAAGATGTACATGTTCCAGTATAATTTTATCTTTTTATTAATCAATAGTATTTGTACTTTACCACAAACTAAGTAAAATCATTTCACACGTCTTTATTACTCGAATTGAACCCGAAAGTCTAACTTCGACAAGAATAAAGTTTGAGAGCGTGCGTCTACTAGCCTCCGAAAGTCTTTATATGAGAGAAACTTTGGCATTCAATATCTATTGCTAACATCTACGGTCTTTGGAGAGCTTACTTAAATAAAACTTATAAAAAAAACTAGTAGGTATTTTGTGTTTTTGTTTTATTAAAATAACGTCGCGTTCTTAAAATCATTTTAATTTCTGAACATTGGCAACAAAACTGTGATGGAGTGTGGAGTGAAAAAAGTCATGTTAAAATTGCGATTACGAATTATAAATGAGTTGAACCGAGCAAATTAGAATCTATCATGACAACATGTAGTATAGATGTCGGCACATAAGAAAGCCAAAATACTAACACATAACAAATATTATCGGTATAATGAAGTTAGTTAAATGTGTTAATAATTTATGAATTGTTTCAAAGTTTGTGGCGCTCGAGAAATTTTTCGTAAAAAAAATCTCAAATATTTCAGCCTGGACTGCTTTCATCAAATTATCGGAAATAACTTGTCAGAAAGCAGGAAACAAGTGCGGAGTTGGATTCGTGACCGTTAGATTCTATTCAGTTATCTTAGACCACAATCCGGTTCACAAGTACGGTGACCGGTTATTTATTCAATTATTTTTTGCGGTACAAGTACCTTTTACATGTTAAATTTTATAATTAAAAATTAAAGAAAATTAATAGTTTTTTTTATTTTTCTATTACTTTAACTTATTATTTTTTATATAAACATTTGTATACTGACTTTTTTACTGTACAAAACCGTTTTTTATTATATTCTGTTCTTTTTTCTGATGTTTGGTCACGTGACCTGCTATCCTCTAAAAGGAATCAATTGAATTATTTTGTTTAAAACGTTCTTTGATTGCACATCGTAAATTAAAATCAAATATAAAATTTTATGTTTTCACAGTATGGTCACCCTATCAGCATTGGCTTCTTTAAGTGCCGGGAACCATACCTATATGGGTATATGTTGGAGCATTCGAGTAAAATAATAGACAAATATTATATTTTGTCTGCTAATACATAAAATGTGAATTTTAGTTTTTTACATTTTATTGTTACTCCTGTTCTTATAATATCAGAATATAAAAAGAAATCCATAATTTTATACTCAGGATAATTGACCATACTGGCTAAGCCCGGTATTGTTAAGCATATTGCCTAGTGCTCGGAGCTGCAGTTGTAATAAACACTTTTATGGTACCATTTTCAAGCGCGAGTGTAGCATTAAATCGGTGCTTATGAAAGTAAATTACTAATAAAAGTAATGATTCTTCTAAGGGGATTTACCGACATTATAAATTTACATAATAATGCCATTTTCAGGAGTTATTTGGTAATAAAAACATTTCAGGTAATTCTAAAGAACTTGTCATATTTTTTGTATATTTTTAGAAGTAAAATAAATGCTCTTACAAGAAGTTTAAGCAGGTAATAACTGTTAAATTGAAATAACATATCTTCATACATCACAAACTAATAATTGAAGGCTTCTTGTTCCTTATTGCTGTAATACGTATCTACGTAGTATAGAAAAATACAATAAATTATCAAAATTAAGCACGGTTACACCAACAAAAGTTAAAGTTAAAGCCAGGGCTAAAAGCTAAATTCAGCTAAAAGTTCCTTTTATATTAAAATTGTTAGCAAAAGGAACTACCTACTAGGTTTTTATATTAAGCCTTGACCTTAACTTTAACTTTTTTGGAGCAACCGGGCCGCATTAGTAGATATAAAAATTAAGTAAAATAAGCCGCAATATTATAAGAATATTATCAAAAAACGCAGTTGTTGAAAGAAAAGATAAAATCCGTGCTTTGTAATGTAATTTTGAACTCAAAATAGTATGTATATTAATTTATTATCGTTTTCAATTTCCGTGGAATGTCTTTCGAAACTATATCACAAAACACCCTTCATTATTAGCTAGATTTGACTTGGCATCATTAACTTTGTAAAAGCGTGTGTTACTTTTTAACATTAAATACAACTTCTACTACTTTTCTTTTATACGCACACAATAGTGCATAAGACACTGCATCGGCACACGAAGTGCTGTGTGTCTTGATCATTAAATATGTATCTTAATCACAGTAAAAACTAGCAAAAATGCATTGACTTCCGTTTTGAAGCTGTTAGTTCACTATCTTGATCTCTATAACGCATCTCATTTGAATTCCAATGTAAATATCTAATACAAAGCCCGTAGTTATACCATTCAGTACAAGGATACGATTATGAACTCCGTCACCTGGAATAATATCATCCAAACAGGATAAAAACCAAGAACAAGAACGACTTAATCAGACACGCGATATTCCGCGCCCTGTTCACGCTAGCGCTAGGCGTCTCACCCTTCAATCTTATTCTGATCACAAAGTAAAAAGAGAAAATCAGTGTTAATGTTGTGAATATATGGAAGGAAAAATAATAATGACATGATGTTTCGTTGCTATTTCAAATATGGAAAAAAACTCTCCTAATCTAATCCGAAATCTTATGATATTTTTACATTTCTCATTACCCAATATATTAAATTATTTTGTCAAAATTAGCACGAAAATCGTTTTATCTACATGAAGCAACAAAACTCGTTGTTAAACCCGGAAACTGATGAATCTACATCATATATCGAGTCAAATGTGGAATATGACTTTTGAATCTTGCTTGAATTTTTTTTTTCTCCTCAAAAAAGCTTTTATAAGTACCGCAGATTAAGTAAAATTGCAAAAATTCTAATTTAAATGCGGTTTTTTTATTTTGTTTTCATAATGGACAGTATAAATTTGACTAATTTGAAAATAAATTGTATTAAATTTGATGACAATTTGTAAACATTTCTCAAAAAAAAAAAATTCTTACTCAATTTTCTCGAAAATCAACAAATCTTATTTTACAAAATCGACTCCAAATATGACGTAGATTCACTGGTTTCCCGCTTGTACATCGAGTTATGTTACACGGTGGATAATAAAATTTATTTGCAATAATCATAATTTTATGCGTAACTTCTTTTAAAACAGAAAACTACATAATATTTACATACCATTTTCACCTTCTTGCGTCTTTCAGCATCATTCTGTTGAGATAAAATAAAATAGATTTATATAAGTAGTGTTAATAAATGTCAGTGTTTATGACCACATAATGATTATTTAATTCCACGTATTAACTTACTTATGTAAGTAAATATGATTGACCACAAAGTTAATGCTTGGAATTTAAAAAAAGTTCTTTAAAAATCATTTAAAACCTTCTTCAGAATAGCACCATCATGGCCTGGCATAATTCACACCGCGCGCCCAACAATTTGGAAGGAAGGCGTGTGTTAATGAAGGCGGTTGGAAATTTTAAGTCACAACTTAGCGGGGACACTTTCCTCGCATGAGGATTTGATATGCTAATGAACGTACCCAGGACTCAGCACTCTACACATGCTCTGGTAGACGTGAACCGTCACTTGGCTGAGTGTTTCGCGAGACATAATAATGTACGGGCTTCGTACGCCACTCAGGAAATTGTGAATAGTAAAAGAATAATAAAAATAAATTATCGTGATTACAGGTCCAGCACGTCATGTTATAGTTAATGTAAAAATTGGAAAAATAAAAATAGATAACATATTTCGTCGTCGAATGTCGACATATTTCACGACACTTCGTCTTCCCTTAGAAAGGCACTTTCTTACTTTTAATTACATTTACATATGTTACTTTCTAATCTTTGTTATACCTATCTCTTGTATATCTATTCTTTATTTATAATTGTATTAAGAATGATTAGGATATTTCTGTTGATAATTGAAAATTATTTTCTTTAATTATCTAACACATTAAATGTGTACTGAGCGATGCGATGTGACACGTAATTTTAAAAATGACAATTATGCCTAATTTAAGGCAGGAAAATATGGTTTTTCTGAAAAAACGTTAACCGGAATGAAAATTTAATTTTTTTTCCAGTGCGTTATCTAACGACACGAGTAGATATAACAGCTTTTATATTCATTTTATGTATTTTACAATTTTGGAAAATAAATCCATATATTTATTGACTGCAGCTGAAAATTTTTTAGGATTTAAAATCTGATCAAATTAGAGATAAACAATTGTTATTTATATATGAGTATTAACTTACTTAGTGTACCACCGTTACCACCGTTGGGTGCGGATAAGGGAGAGTAGTAGTAGTGGTAGTAATAAATTGAATGGGGTTGTTTATAAGATAATTTTGATTTAGATGTATTTTTTCATTGTTTTAGATTGGAATGATTTTGACGGTTTGTATTTGGTATAATTTTATACTAGTCTTAATCAGAAAAACACGTCTGTAGAGTAGTATTTATTTTTATCGCACCTGTTTTTTGCTGGAGTTAGACCTCTGGGTAGGCCGAGACAGCGTTACATGGAAAATGTGTTTGCTGATCAGAATAAGCTGGGCGAAAGGGATTGTTGGAAACTTCGAACAAGAATCTACTAGAAGGAGCGTTTCTATGAAAAATTTCTAAAAGTATAAGCTTTCTAGGATTAATTTCATAACACCACTTATTATCAAACTCCACCGTCTAAAGACTCCAGCACTTAGGCCAATACACGAAACGTGTGACGTAGATGTCTGGTAATGACGTATATGCCTATTGATGACGTAGTGAGTGACGTAATGGGTAACTAGACATCTCAAAGACGGTAGTATTTTTCAATTATGGAATGTCACTTCTCTGAAATTTTTGTTCGAAGGCTGGAAACGTACAACTCAAAATTGACTCTTTATGAGCTATATTGCCATCTGAAGTAGACAAAAACTTGAAAATGGGAATCGAGTTAAGGCGAAGTGGGGATAAGGACCAGTGGTCCATAGACTAAAAGATTGGCCGTACGCTGTACACCCATTTTACAGATATTACTTTTATTCACACATTTTTTATTCCATACTCCATGTAACCAGTATTTGGTCGTTATGAAATATTGATTAAAGATAAATTCATTTATTGGGTTGTAATAAAGGATGGCTTTTGATAATTCGAACTGACACAATGGTCCTTTGTTTTATTCATGTGTCTATTAATTATTTATGCGAAATTCGACACAGGACATATGAATAATTGAACCTGCGTACCTATAATGATAAAATTAATGATCGGACTTAATGGTAACTTTCAGGTCGAATTGCCATAGTAAAACACATGGCTTTACAATTTCAACACTAAATTAACCAAATATAGGAATAAATCTACCCGTGTATAATAAAATTACATTATTTCATGAATACATATACTTATAGACGACTTAGACATTGAAAGGCAGAGGAGGGCCATCTGCGAAAGGGCATCGATGTTAACGAGACGCTTCGTACATTGTAGTGATGATGTGAGAAAAAAAAAAATTACATCCTACCTAACATCGATGTATACCACTGGGATGTGGACCGGATGGACTCAAGTTGGATGGAACAAGCTGAGGGTCGTCTATAAAGACGCGTATAGACCACTCTTTGGGCCACCCAGTAACTGCAGTGCATCCGGAATGTTTGCCACTGGATGCGTAAATTCCTTCCCGGCCCTACTCCGTCAAAAGATCTGGAGCCTGTGGCAACGCTTAAGAAGTCGACTACAAGCCACATACAATGAAAGCCCCAACCCTTTCCCTAGACTGCTTAAAAGACTATTGAGTCTTTTTTCAGTCCACTCTACCGATTTTTTCAACAAGCTAAACCGCGATTTTAAGATTGTTAGTGTGATAAAAATACGGATGAATGTACGATTATGTACGCGAACAAATGCTTTCATTGTACCCCTACCACTGTCTCGGCTTATGTATTATAATTGTCATTATTTTCATCACCCAAACCAACCAGAGTCGGCCCAAATTGACAGTGGTAGGGATGTTAGTTTCTACCACGATCATTATTTATTAGTAATTACAACCACCCGTGTGGAGGCCGGTATCCCGCCTCGCCAGGCCCCCCATCCCAGACATCCACCCGTGCATCCGCGGTACGCCTTAACTACTAGGTTTAATTAGATACTTTTAAAAGTTTCAACTTACAAATAGAATTTCTTTAAAACCACTAAGGAGATTTCAAAAAAAAAGAATTATATAGTTATAAATCCATTAAAAAAAAAATCATTGTGCCTAGATCTAGACATAATAACTACTACTACTACTTTCCTAATCCGCACCCAATGGTGCGTAGGGCACTGTATCGGAACACCAAGTGCAGATATATACACTGGTATCTTGATAATTTTATTACAAGATACATAATAATGCTAGATAAACAATGGTTTTCAGTCTTATCACGTATGTGAGTATTTCCATATACCTATATCTACATCTAGGTAGGTACTAAGCTCTGTAAGCCAGGACTAGCAGACGATCCTGATGATAAGCATGAAGTCAGGAGTGATGTACTCAGTCCAATGTTTAAGAGGAAACGTGGTCACGTATCCCACTCCTTTTCTCCATACAAACGTATTTCTCGATTCCCCCTGAAATTCAGCACTAATAGAGCAATTACGTTTTCATACGTTTTATATATCTACCTACCTAGATATGTAGATATCTAACTAATCTTGCAATCCTAGATCTTTATCACGTGGTTATTGCGGAGTAATCATATGAACTAAAAAAAAAAAACTCTATGAAAATAACTGTCATATTTTGATAAAATTTTGCACTATTTGTACAGTCAACGGACCATCAAACATACTAGTAGCAAGATTAACACAAAACGTGATAAACGTGGAAGGGTAAGCCATATCCAAAGATAATAAAGACACAATAGCGTGCTTGCATCGTCTAATTTTTTTGAAAACTAAATTCTTAAAGGGTTCAAACAGTAAGACAACAATTTATCACAGCCAAAAAGAGTGAGAAAATCATCGTTACAGCGTTATATTCCGGGGGGAAATCCAGGGACGGTCGCTGGCCACGTGATCGCGCTTCCTCTCAACGTCTAGAATTCAATGCAGTTGGCGAAGTTGTGAGTAGTGAGAACTTTATGTGGTAAGTATAGGAGAGTGGGTACAGTACTACGTAGGTACGTTTAGTATGGAGGTTGCTACTCGTCCTTTGACGATATGAGCTCCCTCATTCGTAATCAGGAGGAGTATTTATCTTGTTCGTACTGAGGCCTTGTGTAAACGGAATAACGCGCAATAGTGTAAAGAAGAGTTTTCACACGGTATTATTACGTATTGAAATTACATTTCCTTTATTCATCATCATCATACCATTTCCGCTCCCTGTGTGGAGAATGCCTACATTATAGATTCCATAAACTGCCTCCAAGCCATGAGATCGGCCGCCAGTTCCCTGTCATCCACCCAAGTCACGTATGAATAGACTTTCTAGATTTTTTGATCGTCGAAAGCATAAGTACTTTTTTAACATAAAATTTTCACAAAATCATTATTAGATTTACAGTTAATATTAAAGTTTTAATACTCGTATTTGATAAGTTAAGTTGGTAAAGATAGGTTAGTTTGTTATGTTTGGACTGGTTCTCAAGCGTATGACTGGTCATCGTACCTTCATATAATAAAATGATCCTGGTACACTGCACTTAGTGTACCGATGCAGTGCCCTATGCATCATTAGGTGCGGATAAGGGAAAGTAGTGGTATTGTATGTTTTCGTCTTATCATTAACGTTCAAAAAAGTAAAAATATTCGTTTAATCAATTTTAGCTAAACACTAATTAAGTACAATAAAAATTGCCATATATTCACGCTATGCTCTAGGCGAAATAGCTATCTTAAAATAATATATCATAATAAAATCTCAAACCTAGTCCAAATCAATTTAAATTCACGAAGAGAGGGGAGTGAGATCAAATTACGTCGCACATTGGAAAAGTTGTTTTGCTTATAGGCCAGTTACAAATAAAATTTTAAGCAAAACTCGAGATTATTTAGTCCGAACGATTATAGTTATTCCTTAACTAAACCTTCTCTAAACCTTACTCTATCTATGTACAGTCCTCGGTTGACTTGGACGTGGTTTTACGAACCTCGATCGTGATAAGCGATTAACGCGAGTTTATTGACTACTAGATTCTAGACTACTTGTCTTTTACTAATTCTAAGGAATTAGTGAGTTCTTTAGGATATGTAATGATTTAATAGTGTTTAATAAATTACGAGAACTATTTATTGAGGGTTTGGTTTTTGTGAGTTGTTGATAATTACACGTACCTACATAAACTACACAATTTACTGATTTCTTAGTAGGTGGACCAAAAACAACTATGAAAATTCAGAAATCAATGGTTTAATTTTAAAATTTAATAAAATAAATGGTTCTGTAAAGTAAGTAAAAGTAAGAATTACACGAGGTATGAAACTTAATAGTTTTAAGTAAAGATTTGAGAGTCATATAACGTCTTATTTTCTACTGCGCGGAGTCAGTTTTCAATCAGAATTTCACATTGTCTCTTTAAGATTATATACAAAAACTGCTGAACAATCCAAATTACAACTGCAAATTCCATTTTGCATTGTCGTAATAAGGTTTTGAGTAGAGTAGAGACTGTGTGCAATTTATATAACCACGTACACACATTAGAAAATGTTGACTTAGGAGATGGCATCACTCAATTTATTCTCTTGTCCAGTTTCCCTCCTCAGATTCACGCTATGGTGTTTTCTCTACATCCCCATAACATCATGGTGTATTCTTTACACCCCCATAGAGTTGCCATTACCACATGATATACTTGAGTGATTCCTTTTAGACGCATCACCCTCTTCCTGTTTCGGGGACAAATAATGGGTGTTTTACTCACTATCATCTGTTTTTCTACTATTATTTTGTTCTTGTAAAACTGTAAATAATTTAACAAAAATCAAGAAAATAATATTATAAATGTATGTAAAATCATAACCATAATAACGTAGCATAATTGCCAAGACCAGCAGATGGATTTGAACCGAAGGATTCTAATCCTTATTCCGCGTCTCTAACTACAATATTGAATCCTGGTTTAAGTGAAAAAAAGACACGCTTTAATAATAATAATATCGTTTTTTTTCTAAACCTTGAGGTAGTGGGTGCAAAAGCCTCTAAGGTTGATTTAAAATAATACAATTATAAGAAATACAAAATAACAAAGTAAGAAATAAAAAATAAATGAATCATGATGTTGCTCGTTTAAGGCGGTTTCAGTATTTGTAGCTACCGTATGTATAATGGAGAGTAATAATAATATGTATATTTACTGTAGGTACTTTTTTAAGTTAATGCATATCTTAACTGTAGGATTATAACGGAATACAGAAAAATGACAAAAAACAAATAAAATTATTTTTTTTCTTTATTCGCCAACGAATCCTGAAGCAAACAGTAATTTTTTCAAGTGAATTTTTTAGGAATGTACATTGTAATTAATGTGCTTTTTTTTATCTCTTGGTGTTATTTAATAATAAATACGTGAAATTATTTAAACACTCAACTGATTTATATTAAACGACAGTGATGGTACAAGATAATCCTAACCTAAATCATTTTAAAATTTTCCTAACATTATACCATAACAGCGATAGATTTTCCTTGAATTAGCAATGCCACTGTTTTCTAATTTTTTTTCTTCTATAAGCGTACTATTTTAACTGAGCAAAAAAACAATTTTGTATTTTTTTGTGTTAATAATAATAATAATAATAAGTTTTTATTCCAAACCTTGAGGTGGTGAGTGCAAGCCTCCAAGGTTCATATATAAAAGAATACACTTGTAAAAAACATAATAAGATAACATAATACAAAAATAACTTTAAAATAAGTGAACATAAAATGCCAAAGAAAATGAATAAAGTATCGTATTCTTTTAGGGTGGCTTCAGCATTAGAAGCCCACCTTTTGTAAATTGGCGAGTGGATCCACCCTGCTGTGGCTTGTAGAAGGGAGTTTTTTGTCATCTTTAGGCGTTGCCACAGGCTCCAGATCTTTTGACGGAGGAGGGCCGGGAAGGAATTAACGCGTCCAGTGGTAAACATTCCGGATGCACTGCAGTGCCTGGGTAGCCCAAAGAGTTGTCTGTATGCGTTGTTATAGACAACTCTCAGCTTGTTCCATGCAGCCTGAGTGTATCCGGTCCACAGCTCAGCAGTATACATCGATGTTAGGTACGATGTAAAAAGAATTTTTTTCACATCATCACTACACAGTGTGAAGCGTCTCGCTAACATCGATGCCCTTACGCAGATGGCCCTCCTCTGCCTTTCGATATCTGAGTCGTCTCTATTATCATCTGCAAGTACGTGGCCAAGATACATAACCTTGCTCGATATTGTTAAGATATTATTTTCTAGGTAAACCCGGTGGCGGTTTAAAATCCCATAATTTCAAATTCCGCGCCAAATACAACTATGTACTAAGTGCGTCATTTTTGCAGGAGTGACGTCATAAAATGGATGGCTGATGGCGCGGTGGTAGGTAGTATTTCTCCAGTCAGTAACAAATCTGTCAAAAATCTATGCATTCTGACGCGGGACGGAGGTGTAATGAATATTATTTTCAACTTTTTGGTTTATTTTTGCGTAGGTACATTTTTGAGATATTTCATCTTACTTAAAAATTTTTAAATATTCGCGTCTACACGAAAACGTTTTTAAAATTCAATTCCGGGTTGGGCCGGAATTCCTCGTTGTCAAGAAGTTAATCTGATTGTTTATCAAACGTATTGTCAAGTATAGCGACTATATATTTATTATTACGAAGCAATATAAATATCATAATATGATATATCATGCGAAAATAAACTACAGAAATCCTTACAGAACACGTTAGTTCACGCAGTAAATCTCGCGTGACATTGGGAGAAAAAACGAATTACATTTGAACAAAATACCGAATCATAAATCCTCACCAAGAATTACGTTTGTATTAAATATTCTGCCAGTTGCGTTCATAAATTGTCAGGAACACACCCGTTCTCATGTGTGATAAAAAGATTTTGTAAAAAGGGAAAAAGGCTTTTCTCTTCATTTATGTTCTGCAATGAAACTTATTTTTTACCTTTTGGTTTGGAACCATACGAGTCAGCAGGTGTGGATGGGGTAAGGCACGTTCTACCGGAGACATTATTAAGCGTAATTTGGTAGAAGAATGGTGGGTGTTTTCTTACTCGGTAT
The DNA here is from genome assembly GCA_022494985.1 of Micrasema minimum. Taxonomy (NCBI): domain Eukaryota; kingdom Metazoa; phylum Arthropoda; class Insecta; order Trichoptera; family Brachycentridae; genus Micrasema; species Micrasema minimum. Next base: position 91,403 of record JAGVSP010000566.1, read on the forward strand.
CGATTAGGAAGCCGAGATAAGGGTTAAACATTGATAATGATTAATTTTTGAAACAGCATTTGGGAAGTTATATTTATAAAAACATACAAAATCGAAGATTTATGTTAATTAAAGCATTTTTTTTCACAAATATTTTTTCTCGGTACGAAAAATATTTATTTATTTACGCCCATGGGGCTTTTACAAAACAAATGTCAGTATCAATTTTTTTTTTTTTTTTTTTTTTTTATTTTTTTTTAATAGTGTAATATAATGTAATTATTATTGATTTATTTATATATCTATTATTGTCAACAAAGCGTTGAATATTTTCAATTTAAAGAAAACTTTTCTTTACTATGCTGTAGACTGAAGCGTCAACTTATGGAAGTATATTTTAGAATACATAAAAAAAGGTCTTAAAATGCTGACATAAGGTTTTTTTAAAAACATTTATTAAATACGTTTTTAGTTAGCATGCGTGTAAATAGTTTAAAGCAAAAATCTACGTTGGATCAAAGGATTCAAAGAAACAGTTTTTATATTTTTTAAATTGATTTTTTTACGTCATAATATAGAATACATTATGTACATGGATAACAAATATTATTTTATCTAGGTAACTCCTAACTGTTCAGGATCAGACCTACAATAATTAATAAAAAAACTTTGTATGATATATTATATTAGTACAGTTTCGTATGGTAAGAAGAGTTAAAGAAATAGAAAGTATAGTTAATACAGTTAATCGAATAAACACAGCTTTAAAAACATTTTACGCAAACTATGAGTACGCAACATGATGTATTGTGTGAACCCAGCCCTTAAACGACGCGCGACGTATAACTTATTGGAAAGTAAGAACAGCACTACCCCTTCGGATCCCATCTGAATAAACTGTAGCCTTTAGGTATACCGTATACCCGCACATTTTTACTATGCTTACAGCATATTAAAGAACATAATTTTGTGCTTACACTTTCCAAATGTGTACCTGTCTCTCTGTAAGCCTGAATTAAGTGACAGTTCGGGATTCCTACCCGAGTTTGCTTGCGAGATAGAGCGAAGAACAAGCCCGTGTAATGCTGAGAAATGAAATTTTTATGTAAATAATTCAGCGTAACCCCAATTTAGATTTTGAATAGTGTTGATATTACTCGTATACTTATTTTAGTTGTGGAAAAAGGCACTATTGTTACATTACAGGGAAAAAATCGAGGACTACGATTGTACAGAGAAACAACCGCGATCACGTGTCAGCGCATTTTCTTAAAGGGGTCTAGTGATAGGTATTCACATACTTAAGACTTACTGGGACTGGAATCAATTAAGAAATATTTCACGTACAGCGCCCTTGAGGTAATTTCTCACAAAAACGGCGCTTAACAAATTAGCCAATTATTATTATCTACATGGGGGTAAATGTAAAAAATCTTACTATGCATGCTTTTTGAGATTGTTTTAGCTTTAAAAGTTTTAAGTGAGGTTTTATTTCACTGATAAATTGTTCCATGATAATACGGATACAAAGTTGAGATTGAATTTAAAACAATTACTATCCTTAATTGTATCTAGCCTTTAACCTTAGTTTGTTTGAGCAAGACTCATCTAACAACACCACTGCACTGCGCAGGGACTGAGCGTGCTGCACTTACTAAGTGATAACATTGCTGTTCATGTTGTGTTGAATTTAAATTAGAACCCTTTAGTTTTTAAGAATATTTTAATAACTGTTTAATAATATTTAAATTTAAAAAAAAACAATCGATACAGACATATATTTTACATGTTTATAATTGGGAATATATTTATAATAGTTAAAAAAAAATATATATATATATTTTTTTTAATTTCATATTCTTACAAATAAAATAATACAATACTTAGACATAATTATAGGTACAATTTTGGAACTTAACGCTATACCTCACCAATAAAAAAAGACAGGCTCTTGTGCTTGGTGAGGGAGATTACGCTAAAATATACATAATATAATTAGTAATTATAGTAGGTAAATTAAAAATAAATCTAGGTAGTGCAAAATAAACAGTAAGTAAATTTAGAAAGAAGTTACTTTTTAACTATGAATTTTCAATAATTAAATAAAAACAACAGTTTAGATTTAGAAATCATCATCAATTCTTTTCTTTTTTGATATTATTTTGAATAATGTTTTGTGCAGAAATATCCCATGATTTTTTAAATACAAGTGGCGTAGATTCCTGATCTCATTACCTGGGACTTCTTTTTATGGAGTAATAAGTCAATGGTTTATGTCAACAGGCCACGAACCTTCTCCAATTTTAGGAGTGCAATCAAACGTGAGATTGCATTCATTCCAGAGGAAATGTAAAGAGTGACGAGTTACTTCAGCGAACGTCTCCGAAAATGCATCTCCGTGCAAGAACGCCATCGTTGGGACATTTTGGTGCACACAATTATTTTTTAAAATACTGAATAGACCATCCATAAATTTGCAACTCGTAAATTTAAATTGTGACTTGTATATAAAATCTTGCACGCCTCTGAATACCGATATTTGTATTTTGTAAGAAAGTGGTTCCCTTCAGAGTACTGTGGCAAGAAGTTGATTTAATACACAACAAACCCGCGTCCATTTGTCTGTCCGAGGCTTATTTCCTTGACGCTCGCTGCTCTCGTTAGGACCCTCGTTAGCTGGTTCGACTACAGCGAGATGGATTGACGGGCGTACCGGGATCAGGGTGTGTTGGCTTTGCGATACTGAGAACTGGTAACGAAGAATGATGTACCTGTGCATGTACTTTGTTATTGAAACTTCTGGTATGAAGGATCGATGTAGAACGCTTTTAATATTCATGCTTTAAAAATGGTATCATCAAGAAGCAATCTCAGAGACCCTAATTGAAAAGCTATTCTTGTTACCACTAAATACATTTTTTACAAGTTTTTTTATGTACCTAATTCTTTCCTACCATTAAATAATCGGTTTAATAGGAGTTGCTTTAATGTTTTATTGCTCATAATTGTTAGACATTTACATTTTTTTATAATTTTTGTCCACAAAATTACTATACATATTATATGAGGGGATAAGATCGGAAATGGATTTTAAAATGTTCAAAAATTCTGTTAAAAATTATATTTCGAATAATGTTTGACTTGTGTACTTATATGAAATATTAACTGTTTTAAATTATATTTAAATATTCTCTATAATGTCTTGCATCTTAAATTACAAAAAAGCAAATCTTTTTTAAATGCTCCTCCGCCTGACCACGAGTTCTTCTCTTTTAGGTAGAGTAAGCTTATTATTATATAAATTATGTTTGTTATTTATCCATACTGTAACTGATATAAAATGTATGATGTGTTTATTTTGAAAACAAAAGCTATTTTTAATTTAAAATGATATATATATATATTAATGATAGGCAAAATATCAGATAAAAATAAAAAGTTATATAACTCAATTTTATATGAGTGATTAAAAAAATTGACACTCGTTTATAACGCCATTTGATAAATTATCTTCTAATTAGTGAATTACAATGTGGAATTGCGTCACTGAAGAGTCGAATTCAATCTGAAAACATTATAATGAATCTTTCCAAGACTCGAAATCAAACATTAGACTGGATAGTAGAAAGTTCCCGCCCGCGCCCGCGCCTCGGCATAACAAAGTCGGATTTGTGTGTCTAACTGACTCCAATTTGCATAATCAGAAGAGCGCGATGCTGAAACAATATTCCGCGGGATGATAATTCCTATAGCTCTGTGTTCCTCTATACTCTCTATACTCAATACCAGCGGTTCCCAAATTTAATGATGTGCCACTTGAGGTGACGCAGCCAATAACCGCTGTAGATGGAAACAGAATTTTTGAACAACATTTTGAATGAATACAAATACTTGTAGACAAATTACTGGATTATACCCATGCTGGGCTGATATCAGATTTTATTGATATCTCAACAGAGACAGAGAAGCTCTGGAAACTAATGTGGGTTATCTAGGCGTTTACAGGGCTTATGACCTGTCATTGGCTGGGTTAAGTGGCCACTTGACGTAATTACAACATTCCCCATTCCGCCTGTCATCTGACAACCATGTATGACAAATTTTTGAAACTTGTATATATCTAAGATGTACAGAACCATCCACTTGCGAGTTGTTTTTTTCGACAGATTTTGAATATTTTTGATTATTCTTTCTCTATAGTGACATCTATTGAGAATATTGTTAAAGCATTTTTTTGGGCGATCTACTATTTTATTTATTATCTACTATTTTATTTACTATTCTATTTTATTTTATTTTTATTTCTATTTTGGAATGGGGAATGTTGTAATTACGTCAAGTGGCCACTTAACCCAGCCAATGACAGGTCATAAGCCCTGTAAACACCTAGATAACCCACATCCGTTTCCAGAGCTTCTCTGTCTCTGTTGAGATATCAATAATATCTGAAACAGAATTTCGCTGAAAAAAAAATTTTGACTGCCTAATTGATCTCCATATATTATTATAGTTATTGGTCTCCATAGGTATATGACAGTTATCGGAGAGAAGTGAATTTAGAAATACCAGCTATTGGTGTCCACCTCGTAGAATAGTGGTAGTGCATTTGGCTACCGTGCATGAGGTCGCGGGTTCGATTCACTTACTCCCTACGGAGTCAACATGAAATATAATATTTATTTACCTATAACGTAAATAAATATTTATTTACATGGGATTTTCATATTGATATTTTATGTGTGATACCTTGGACTGGTACTGAAGCGTAAGACTGATCATCCTACCTTCATGCAATAAAATGATCAAGATACACTGCACTTCGTGTAACAATGCAGTGCCCTATACACCTTTGGGTGCGGAAAAGAGAAAGAAGTAGTAGCTATTGGTGCTGTCAAGGTCAACAATTTAAAAAAAAAAAAAATATATATTTTTTTAAATTATTTTTTTAAAAAAAAGAAATAATTTTACAGCAGTCCTTAAAAAAATGACACAAGCATTGTCATATAGTTCTACAGTATATAAAAATTAAAATAAAACAAAACTAAACAAAAAGAAAAACATTAAAAACAATAAATGAACAAATTAGATTTTTTTCAATTTATAATATACACATACATACATATATGGACGTGCATACATACATACATTCTAACATTCTTTCTTCTTTTTTTTTATAGATATTTAACAATTAAGCACAAATCAATAATTAACCAGCCTACATTTATAAAAACCTCTCCTCTGTCAGCCATTCCTTTGAAAAAAAAAAAACGTATCTTTAATTTTGACACAGTCCAAGAAATTCTTAGGTAGCATATTAAAATAGCATAGCATAGCATAGTATTCACCAACAATATTTTTTTTTCTTAAACTGCCATCTATTGGGCTCGACACGCAAAATGTTACCACGTAAAAAGGTGACAAGAAATTCATAAAAAGGTGACAGGTACTATTTAGAGAAATCAATGGCAATGGTCCTAAAAGCTTGGAAACCTCTGTTCCATATTCTGTTCTTTCTACTGCCTGCTATCTACTGTCTATGTCTACTCCCCGCTAGACCGGATCTTGATTACACTGCTAAATTATTCCCTTATTGAAAGGATATTTTGATTTGATTTAGGATCTACACGCATGTTCATTAATTTATTTGCATAATTATCTTTCATACGGTGCGTTCACACTCAAAGTTTTAGTATTTCATTTAAAATATCTAAAAAATGTATATTTTAGACAATTTATGTATTCTGTACTTGATACGAGATATTTTTCAGTTGTTGCTGACTTTGCCTATTTCACAAGACGTCATGTTTTCGGGTCTTGGACGTTCACTGTTGAGATCTGTTGGCAGTTTGCGTCAGAACTATGGACGTGGACCTAACCAAATCCAAATAGGGAGCGGATATGGAATGATGATGATGATGGTGATGACTACTTTGATAATAATATTTTTTATTTTATGATACCTATAACATAAATTCTCGACACAACTTAGTGTCAGCAAAATGGTGAAATGATTGGTAAATCTGTCGATCATTATTGCAGCTAAAATTATTGACTATTTTATTATTGACTATTAATTGAGTGTTTATTTTCGGTACGTGTTCCCCAATCCATACCAAATTATGCACATACTACTGGACACCGGAAACTGGAGGTACAGTATAAATAATTGTTTTAACAAAAATATAGCGTAAAATTTATCGTAAATTTTATCAGTAAGGTTGAATAAATTTATGTTAAAATAACTCACACAATCGTCGGTATTTTAATAACGCCAACAAAACAAATATATGTATATGATATATTACCCAATTATTAGGTATTAAGACACGTTTCTAAATATATTAGAATTGATAGAAGTCTTTCGTAAAGCTCTTTCGCACCGGATATTTCCCAGTGGCACGTTCCTAAGTATCGGAGGTATGTTCATTGCATGTTAACTTTTCCGAATCGGGAATTAAAGTATACGAGAACGTGTGATTGCAAGAGTCCTAAAATAACAGCGGGAGGGTTGTGAGAGTTTAATCTTCTCCATTCATTCGATTTGTTGTAAAATATCGGGTGTCCTTTGCCGGGACTACGTAATCCGTAGAAAGGAGGGACTACAACTTGATGCAGTGGAGCGCTGATAGGAGTTATATTTTTCATTGTTTCGAAACGTTTTTTGATATTGTTAACGTTGAGGCTGAGAGGCTTACCTGATTTGCTCATCATCCTCTAACGCTCACCAGCATGGCTCAATCAGTTAACAAGAGACTCACAAAAATTTATAGAAGTAAGCAAGGATTGTTAATACCACAGAGTTCAGAATATAAATAAAACAAGGATACAGAATTTCAGTGTGTGTAATGAAAAATAAGTAAGTTCACAAGGTTATGATAATGTGCTAGGCACGGTAAGTATGTAGGTTATCATTTTGACAAGATATAATATAGAGATAATTACAAATATAGGTTGCAAACTTAAGTAATGAATCCATCCATCGAATCATTCATACTGGAATTTACAAATAAAATGTTGTACGTCGAAGATTAAAGAAAATGCAGTCTAGTGTTGAGATGAATGAAGTAAATTGGAGGTTAAGAATTTAATTTTTCGTAGTGGTGTAATTTTGAAGAGAGGTGAAGAATCCATGTATCGTAAGTGTGCAGTGTCCACATCAGGACATGCACGAGGTGAAGCTTTGTAAATCAGTCTTTTGAAGCATCAATTTTAAGTTTAACCTCACACGTGGTCCGGAAATTTCACGTGTGAGAGATGACAGATATGGGATAATATCTGCATTCTGTAATGTACCGGTCAGCGTGTGACACTCGGTAACTAGCTCCTAGACAGCGATCCGTGTCTAGGCCATTTAAATTATAAATAATACATATTTGAGTAGGGAAGTATATAAAGAGTATAAAAAAGGGCATTAGACCTGAAAAAAAGATCAGAGAGACTAGGCTGTAATACGTAGTTTGATTCGGGGATTTAATTGATATTAAAAAGCTACAACACTTACGAATTCGCCATAATGCCCTCGGTTTTTAGGTCTGGACGGCATGTATAAGAAATAGCGACGTCCGAACGCCATGACAGTTGCAACATAGAAAAAGTCTCCGCGCGAGATTTCATTTACCATAGAGCAGATTCTTTGGCAATGAAATAAGGCGGAATAACGGGGTCAAAAGTTAAATTTCTATTTTTAATAAGTTAAAAAGAGAGTCAGGAATGTCATTCTCACGAGAGGCGTGAGAATAACATGACAACATATTAAAAAACGGTGATATTTGGTAAAGAACAGCGAAAAATTAAATCGATGATATTGTATAAAATAAACGTTAGGTTAAAAATCGCTAAAAGATAATAACAGAGCACACGGAAGGTGGGTTTTAGAATCTCCTAACCTAAAGTTTTATGTTCGAATACTACCAGAATTCGATTAAGAAAAAAAAACGTCAACAAAAATGTGCACATTTCAAAATTTGAAATATGTAAAATTTTCTTTCTAGTTTTATCACTATACTCACGAGTTTGCAACCGTGAAGAATATATTTTTTACTATCTGTAATATTTTCTGAATATCATTTTAGGTAAAGGTATTTTATTTCCTAACTTACAATTAAACTTTTATCTGTTTTACTGTAAAAAAAATACATTTGGTTGTCTGTAAAGTCGGCTTACGAAAATTTTTACGTGATAACGTCATAAAAAAACACATGATGAAAAATAGCATACTTTTATGAATTGATTTGAATTATTATAACTGAATTATCATTATTTTGTATACTTACTACAAAGCAGAGTTAATTGCACTCGTTAATTTTCACTTTTCACTTTGTAGCTTGTGTGCTGCTGCTGTCTCCCTTATATTCGGATGCATCGTCCGATGGAGTGGAAGAGAGATAGATGCGTCACAAACCGAACGCTTCGGCCGATCGTGCCTCTCTATCGCTTGTTCCGCGCTCTCGCTTGCACACTCGGCTCAGGTGGAACGTGACAATGAGTTTTTTCGTGTGTGCAGCCGGCGTTCATCGATTTGTTACACGTTATCACGTCAAAAAAAAGATTGAGCATACAGCATACGTTCACTTCCAATTATTTTTCGAAGCTTTCACCACACTTCACACGCGTACCACAATTCAACATGTTATACACAACATAAACATTTCAAATATTTGATTCCTCACTCGAAATTTATTTTGGATATTGTGTTGTACACTTAATTGGTGGTATGTTGCCTTGAAATATTAATGTCAATTTATTATACCTGCATAGCTCTGTGTGCATAGCTTTAAAATATAAATAAATAAATGTTCCGACAAATTATACTCGTAGAAGTTCATCGTTACTGAGAAAATGCGTAATTTAATCAATAATGACCGCGGGCCACCACTGCACACTGCAGGCTGGAAATATCGGATTCCCACCACGTGTTTAGGTAATGACTGGCAACTGGCAGTAGGAAGCTCCCATCAGCCATCAGACATCAGGCATGGTGACAACTGACAACACACGATGTTGTGTTGTTCTTACTCTTGCTCCCCCTTCCCTTAACTCCCCCGCTCTCCTCTCCTGCAGTTAACGGTCTGGTACTGGACTGTTTACTAGGTGGATTAGGTTATAGGCTACAAGTCAATTCTATGCTGCTTTGTTATGAGTGATTAATTTGAATTTATAATTTAAAGGATTTTGATGTCACCGTAAAATGGTATTATTATAATACAATTATTATTTTTTTCTTATTATTTTTTTTTATTATAATATTTATTTAGTATATATCATTCTTTCCATAGACTAATTTAATATTTTACATTACACTTAATTTTTTAAAATTTTATTTTTAACTATCCTACCATTATACATTTTTCAATTTAGCAATAATACCTACACTAATATTTTTCACACATATATTTTTTACATTGAACCCTAAATAACTTTACATTTTATTCATTTCTTATTTCATCTGGATTGCGACGTGCGTGTATGAGAAGATGATGTATGAATGTGGAGGAAGCAAGGGAAGCGATGTTGCGTTATATCCTCTCTGCATATCCTTCCGATAGAAAAGGTATTTTTATATCAGTATTACAAATATTTCAATTTCGGGGCTGCTTTAAAATAGTCGGAAACAACTGTGCCAGAAAGCAGGAAACAAGTGTGATGGAGTGGGATTCAAACCTAGAGATTCTAGTCCGGAGTCTCCGAATTTATAACTAGACCACAACCCGATTCAGTTTGTTATTACGTTATTATAATTGTTATTTTGTCCAACTCAAAGTTAGTATTTGTCTTTTGTATTTGCCTACACCTTATTTTCCTTTTTTATTTGCATTACTGAATAGTTTTTAGTTGAATAATTATCAAGATTCACTGCACTTGATGTACCAATGCAGCGCCATATGCACTATTGGGTGCGGATAAGGGAGAGTAGTAGTAGTAGTAGTAGTTTTTGTACCTTCTATAGGTATATAATTGAATCAACAGCATTTTGTATGTATTTATTTTAGTGTTATATTCATGTCAAAGGCGTAAATGCCTTTTATTTAAATAAAATAAAATAACGTAAAAGGATATTAGAAACTCCTTGAGACTTAGAAAGTTTGTCTGCTAGAACTCAAATTTCTAATACTCAGAACAAATAATTAAGCCTTAATTAGTCGCTCATCGATTAATTTACGTTCAATTTGAAGTCAGGAATTCAATTCGTTATTGGTAATGATTTATTATGTACCTACTGTGGTTCGACATACTTGATTATGCCCTACGGCTTGATATCAGTCAGTTATTATGCAACCCAATCAGACTGCATCTTCATGCGTTTGCCCAATACTAACGAGGATGACTTTCATTCCATAAATATGCTTGTTTATATCAAATACGTTGAAAATGCTTGTACGTTGGTTGGTTTAAAGATTAAACCAACAAGTATTGGAGATGGGTGAGTTTTACATATTACGTAAAAAAAGTATTGGATAAATCATCGTATGTTATGTTTAATATTAATTTTGTACAATAAGGGTAATTGGATGGTTATGAAGTATTTATTAAAATGTGAATATCCAAAAAAGACAGATGATAATGATGTTCGAAAAATTATCTTTTTAAGATGTACGCAGATATCAAACAATTGTATAAAAATTTCTTATAAAAAAAAACTCTTTCTCTGAACTAAACTGAACCAAAAATTCCCAAGAGTATGAAAATGATACAACGCAACGTAAATTATTGTGTTCTTAGTATAAATAGCACTTCGGTTAAGTGTTAAGCATTTCCATTTGCGTTATTGGTTCATACATTATCATTCACATTTTTTACCTCACGGGGTTTACTCTAGAATCCTTCGACTTTCAATTCGTATGAAAATCTCTAAAACTGGACAGTGGTAGGATTGGTTGAGAATTGAAATGAAAATTATGAATCTGAACCAAAACAAAAGATTTCGCTTATTGAGTTATGGGTACAATTTAAGCAATAGGTACGAATTCATCCAAACAGGTAGTGAGTGACTGAATGAAACTTGAATTTGACATTTAGAAGTAGAAGATTCTATTAAATTGCAATAAGATTGTTTAAAATTGTAATTAATACTGGGATTAACATGGAAGGAGATGAGAGTGTTGGCCGTAGACGGAGCTTTTTGGTGGTGTTTAGTACGTAAGTGACAAATGTGTTAAATAAATCATTAAGGTACATAAAATTAACTACTCATATTAAAGAAAATTAAAACCAATTAAATTTTTGCATTTGTACTATTTTACGATATAAAAACTTAAATAATACAGGTACAAAAGTTAATAATTCGTTATGCTCAGTGTAAGAAAAAGCGCCATCAGTTTATTAAATAGTTGTTTTCTTATAATTTGTTATTGAGATCACCGTCAGATCAATCACTAATTTATTAATAGTCGTTTTCCCTAGAGTGGTGCATAGAACACTACATTATACAACAATTGCAGTGAATCTTAACCTTTTGTTACTTGAAGGCAAGATCAGTCTTCAGCGCCAGTCCAAGATGACACATCTATCAAAAAATATTTTACCAATCAGACAACCAACCAAGTAAAATAATCATTACAATTTGACATCTCAACAGAGACGAGAAACTTGGAAGGGAATATGGATATCTAGGCGTTTACAGGGCTTATGACTGTCATTGGCTGGGGTTAAGTGGCCGCTTGATGTATTACAACATTCCCCATTTCACCTAGTATTTGATATACATATCTGCCAATATACAGTAAAATGGCGCGATGCTTCACATGTGAACTCTCTGTCATCCATTGAGAAAATTGCTAAGCATTTTAGCAGAAACCTTTATGATTGCAAGTGAGATTCTTACCGAATTATATCACCTACTAGGAAACGCCTGAAGATGAATCTTCAATTCGTTATGCTTATAAACTTTTACCAGCTATTTTTTATATAAACAACATTTTGAGTGTGTCCAAATACTTGTAGACAAAAACTGGATTTCACCCATTACGGGCTAATAATTACAATTTGACATCTCAACAGAGACGAGAAACTTGGAAGGGAATATGGATATCTAGGCGTTTACAGGGCTTATGACCTGTCATTGGCTGGGTTAAGTGGCCGCTTGATGTATTACAACATTCCCCATTTCACCTAGTATTTGATATACATATCTGCCAATATACAGTAAAATGGCGCGATGCTTCACATGTGAACTCTCTGTCATCCATTGAGAAAATTGCTAAGCATTTTAGCAGAAACCTTTATGATTGCAAGTGAGATTCTTACCGAATTATATCACCTACTAGGAAACGCCTGAAGATGAATCTTCAATTCGTTATGCTTATAAACTTTTACCAGCTATTTTTTATAAACAAACATTTTGAGTGTGTCCAAATACTTGTAGACAAAAACTGGATTTCACCCATTACGGGCTAATAATTACAATTTGACATCTCAACAGAGACGAGAAACTTGGAAGGGAATATGGATATCTAGGCGTTTACAGGGCTTATGACCTGTCATTGGCTGGTTAAGTGGCCGCTTGATGTATTACAACATTCCCCATTTCACCTAGTATTTGATATACATATCTGCCAATATACAGTAAAATGGCGCGATGCTTCACATGTGAACTCTCTGTCATCCATTGAGAAAATTGCTAAGCATTTTAGCAGAAACCTTTATGATTGCAAGTGAGATTCTTACCGAATTATATCACCTACTAGGAAACGCCTGAAGATGAATCTTCAATTCGTTATGCTTATAACTTTTAGGTGATATAATTCGGTAAGAATCTCACTTGCAATCATAAAGGTTTTCTGCTAAAATGCTTAGCAATTTTCTCAATGGATGACAGAGAGTTCACATGTAAAGCATCGCGCCATTTTACTGTATATTGGCAGATATGTGTATATCAAATACTAGGTGTGAAATGGGGAATGTTGTAATACATCAAGCGGCCACTTAACCCAGCCAATGACAGGTCATAAGCCCTGTAAACGCCTAGATATCCATATTCCCTTCCAAGTTTCTCGTCTCTGTTGAGATGTCAAATTGTAATTATTAGCCCGTAATGGGTGAAATCCAGTTTTTGTCTACAAGTATTTGGACACACTCAAAATGTTGTTTATAAAAAATAGCTGGTAAAAGTTATAAGCATAACGAATTGAAGATTCATCTTCAGGCGTTTCCTAGTAGGTGATATAATTCGGTAAGAATCTCACTTGCAATCATAAAGGTTTCTGCTAAAATGCTTAGCAATTTTCTCAATGGATGACAGAGAGTTCACATGTGAAGCATCGCGCCATTTTACTGTATATTGGCAGATATGTATATCAAATACTAGGTGAAATGGGGAATGTTGTAATACATCAAGCGGCCACTTAACCCAGCCAATGACAGGTCATAAGCCCTGTAAACGCCTAGATATCCATATTCCCTTCCAAGTTTCTCGTCTCTGTTGAGATGTCAAATTGTAATTATTAGCCCGTAATGGGTGAAATCCAGTTTTTGTCTACAAGTATTTGGACACACTCAAAATGTTGTTTAAAATAATCATTCATTCGGTGACATAATTTCGAAGTACTGTATCATAAGACCTCATTTCCCGTAGCATGAATAACGCTAAGAATTTCCAAAAATCCATTCGCTCGAGTGCCGAGCCCGTTTGAGGGCTGTTACTATATTCGCGAATTTCTCGTCGGCTATTAGGCCCGCCGTACATCTTGGGGATTTATACTTGTAGTCAGGTAACCAATGGAGACGTATCGGGCCCACGAGACCGATAACACGCAGTTTGGAAGCATCACAACATGGCACAGAACGCGAAGTCTCGCGGCTCATTTTAGGCGAGTGTCTTTTCTCAACCCAAATCAATGGTTTAAAAGATTAATGCATAGTTTAAAATATACATTCAGGTATTATTATCAACATCATCATCTATGTGAAGCATGTAATATATATTTTATACAAACTGCCCCTAAGACATGGGATCGGCCGTCAGTTTCCGTGCATCCTACCAAGTCAGTTCCATGTCCATTTCCATACTGCCGACGGATTGTCAGTAATGGACGTCCAGGATGCCGAAAACCCTTGTAAATTATGTAAGCATATTATATAAATATGGTAACGAATTTTTAATCAATTTAAGATTAATATATATTGGAGACATGGAGTTTTAAAGCATTACGAATCACGGTGTACGAGCGCGAAGTCCATATTATGTATGTACGAGTTAGTTACCTAAAATTTTCGGTTAGTGTCTTAAACCAAACAAATGTTTAAAGTAATATACAAATTGCACGATGCATTTTAAAATTACTTGCAGGTTGAACTGCTGAAGAAATTTTGAACACTTAATGATTGATTTGGACTGAAAGCACGCATCTTGAAATTATCACAACACATTTGGGGGTAAACGCAAAATCTCTTATCATATTGAATGTAAAAAAAAAGCATTTGGTTTTTTTCAACAAAAAAAAAAACATGTAATGCTCTAGTGATTAAGTCACTAAGCCCGAATTAGGATCATTGGTTCAAATTTCACAGTACCTAAACTGTTTTTTTCAAATTTTCTGTCACTATTTGAAAATAGTCCCGAAATTAAAACATCTTGCATAACATAACACAAATGTCTCTTTTTTTAAATGTAGGTGTACATTTTCTACAAAATAATATAAAAATAATGATGTCCTTATGTTTATTTATGAAATTTGGTTTACCGGTCTTCACTCTACTTTAAAAATGGATACAGCAAACATTGGTTGTTTTTGAAAAAAAACATATGGATTCCACAAACTGTCTCCAAGCTAAGCGACAAAGGCATTTATCGAGAAATTATACGAATTTTAGTGAAATTATTTAATATATTTGGCTTGTAAAACTAAGGCTTTCAATTGAAAATTTGGTTAATTGTTTTAAAAATATAACTTAAATGTGCACATAAAATACTCTACAGATTTTGGTTGTTTTTCTTTTATCTGTTATTCTATGCGAGTCGTTTGGTAGAGCCAAGCTAGCACCATCAACTACATAAATAGTCTAATCACTCTTTACGCCGAATATATTGTTTTGAGATTACTTAAAGCAATTTACCAACATGCTGTTCTGAAGGGAAATTATTCAAAAGCTCTAACGGCAACTCTTAACAAAACATAAACAAAGTGAGTGCATGTAAATTTTAAGGGTAACAAATATTTATGTTTCGGATATGTTTATTAGAGAAATATTTTTCTAATGGATGTACACAAATATGATAAAAAATATTACCTCCATCCTTTACCTAGTAATATAAATAAATACGCCAGGTGTTTTTTGTTTATTGTTTTGGCATTTTTTGTTAGATTCATTAAAGAACAAAACACTTTGTAATTATTCACCACACGTGAGTTTATTAGATATTTTTTACACTACTAGTTTCGCATATCAGTCTATTCATCCTCAGGTGTACTTATAAACAGATCTGAAGAGTAGTTTATATGTACACCTGAGGATGGATACATTGATATCCGAAAATAGTGGTGTAAAAAATATCTAATAAACTCGTGTGTGGTGAACAATCAATTACAAAGTGCTTTGTTGTTTAATAAATCAAATTTATTTTTCTTAATTAACTAACTAACTAACCATCACGCCATTTCCCCGTAGGGGTAGGCAGAGAGGATAGAACGCCATACCACTCTGTCCTGACAGACTTCCTTTGCTTCCTCTACATTCATACATATTCTCATGCACATACGCCGATTATTCCGACTTTTCACATGTCCACTTTCAAGTACTTGACGTACTTGGTCATGCCATGTCTTTCTCGACCTTCCACGGCTTCTACATCCAGGCACACTTGCAATTAAACTTTTTTTAGCCGTTCTTTCATCACTCATTCGCTCCACATGACCAAACCATCGTAAAAGCCCTTTCTTAATTTTGTCGATAATGCTTATCTCAGCCTTGCACTCTACTCTAATTTCGACGTTTGTACACCTATCATACATAGTCTTACCTTTTCTTAATGTGATTTATTTAAATTCTGATTTCAGAAGCGCACGATTAAATGGATAATAAAGCTATTTTTTTTTACATCGTAGTTGTAAATAATGACTAACTTACCGTTGCTCATAGTTTCGTAATGGGTAAAGTGAAACACCTTTCATATCGATCGGTGATGTTGATGTACTTTCCGAAAAAATCGAGAGAACTTTAGAGCTTATGTGTATCCAGTCAATTTAAAAATAAATATACTTTAATTTTAATTAAGATAAATAAATTAAAATCGAATTTATCAAAATCAAATCAAAACTACCAGGATATTCATAGAAGTTAATTTTTGCTTCTACGTATACTGGTCAAATGATTTATTTTGGTTTGATATGGTTAATTCAAAACCGGTCCATTCGAAATCCTCGAGTTAATCAACAAGAAATTCTAACCTGCTTTTGCCATCAAGTCATCAGAATAACCGTCCAATCAGTATTCCACGAATAGAACTCATTATTGGGAAATATTTTAGGAAACAGACGATTTGAATACTATTTTCTATTAGTGATAATTGATAAATCTGGAATAAAAACATCGTCAAATTAAATCGAAATTAACATTTGAGAATTTTACCGCTATAAATAAAATTTTGCTTCTTCGAAAGCTTACTTAAATTATAGTTTTATAAAAGAGGTTATTTTGATTCACCAAAAACTAATTACGGTCTTGTACAAGTAATGTATATATTTTTGGTAAAAAGGAAGGGTTCAATTATCGGCGAGGTCATAAAAAAGCAGATTGATTCAATTCTGGGTGTATTGCAATATTTTTTTTTGACGTGATAACGTCTAATAAATCGATGAACGCTGGCTGCACACTCAAAAAAGCATGACTCATTGGCAAGTTCCGCCTGAGCCGAGTGTGCGAGCGAGAGCGCGGAACAAGCGATAGAGAGAAACGATCGGCCTAAGCGTTCGGTTTGTGACGCATCTATCTACAAAATAATGAAAATTCAGTAATAATAATTCAATTCAATTAATAAAAGTATGCTATTTTTTATCAATGTTTTCTTATGACGTTATCACGTAAAATTTTCGTCCGTAAACCGACTTTACAGGCAGCGAAAATTTTTTCTATAATAAAGTTGGACCTCCTGGCCTGTTGATGTTGCAAAAAAGTATTGATTCAGAAAAATTCACTTACCTTCGGAAATGGTGTAATTATTATAAGACCAAACAAACAGTACAAATTTTATTTTACGAAGATAATTTTAGAAAAGTAAAACAAACAACTGGCAATTTTGACATTATCATCATTCCAGGGTCGTTATAACTAGTTTGGTTAGACTCTCTTCTGACTCAAGATACGAAATTTACAATCGATATGGAGTTAAAATTTGAACCTATAATTCAGTGTTTTGAACTGCGCAATGGTATCATTGATGATTTAGTAAGAGAAATACACTGGGGAGGAAATGGCTCTGTAACTTGGTACTTGGTTTTATCTTACGCAGATTCCCGTGGAAAGGGGTAAGGGAGGCACCAATATTGAAAGTTATGTAATTACCGATTTAGCCAAGTTATATAATTTAGGGTTAACTTAGAGGCAAAACAAAGATAGCGCTGATAAGATTAATGGCGGCAATAAAATAGTTTAGATAAAGGATAACTTACTCAAGGAATAGCTGTTACCTTTGTATTGTTACTATTCTTAAGTCTGAGTCTGAATTTCTTGAAAATTTGATTCATGATCTGATATTAATTTATTGAGGAGTCTAAGTTAATGTTTTTCCACGCGGTATTTTATAACTACATATTTTACTTTTCAGAAGAAACATAGGAGTGGACAAGAAGTCATAATAAATAAAAATCAAGGGGCTAAGCCACTTAATTATAGAAATGAGGTATCAAAGTTGACTGTCCTGTAAAATTTTTACCGTTTTCATGATAATAATATTTTTTTTAAATCGACCGACGTCGAGTGGGCAAACTATTTAGTTGGATATTTGTGAAGACATTTAGTTAACCAACAAGATATGAATTGATAAAATCGGGAATAAAGCAAATATTATAACTGGACATGATAAAATTTCTATTTGATAGACTATGAGGTATTTTACCTATTTACATTTCATACCTTGACTTGAGTCACCTTGTATAATATCTTCCTATACTTATGTATTTTAACAACAATAAACGTAAAAAAAATTGGAAATATTGTATCTACATATACCATGTAAACTATTTCACAATATTTGAAGGAATGTTTTTACTACTGTCTTGAACAATATTATGAATAAGCAAATAGTGTATCCTCAGAATACCCTTAGTAACTAATCAATATCATTATTACTGAATAAATAATGGATGCTTCCTCGTATTCCCTTGTATTTCTCAAAACTCACATTAAGCAAATTCGTTACCAATTAAATGAGAAGTAAATAGAAACCCGGAAAGGTCATTAGTATCAGATGAATGAATTACTCAAACTGACCCAAATGCAATATGACAGCCTCCTGAGGGAGCTACGGTGGGGCTTCTACTGGAAAGAGGTCATTTTTGTCGCCGAATATTGAATGTTATTTTTTATTGAAGTTTGTTGATTTTCAAGAAATAATGTGAATATCAATATGGGGAGGGTCCACCGCCTTACAGTTAATTAGCCAAAATATAATTATTTTCATATCGGTTGTGAAAACGGAAATTATTAAATTTTTTTGTTGTTGCACACTCGTAAACTCAAGATGTTACCTTTAGTCCAGCGGTTTTTATTACGTCAGAAATCGGTGAAAGTGGGGAAAGAAGAAAAAAAACAGTGTAGTGCCTTGAGTACCAACCTGGCATTAAAAAGGTCGAAAATTTAATGTTAAATGGAATGATAAGTTGCTTAAAAAAATTTTTGTTTTTTTTTTTTTTTAATTTTACATTTATTTCTAGGAAAAACAACAGTTAAAATACATAAAAAAGGTAGAATATAAAAAAAACCAAAAGAATCATGAAAACCAATAATAGTTTTTTTTACCTATAAACATTGGCATAATAAGAAAGAAAAAAAATCATATCATAAAACCAGAAATAAGAGGGAAGAATGGGATGAGAAAAAAAGGAGATGACAGGGATAGGAAAAAAAGTCTAAAAAATTTCAATTCATTTCTCTTTAAATCAATTAATAATTTTAAAATAAGTGTTTTCACAAACACCAAAAATTTAGACGATTTATAATCGTACATGCCCAGCATATGTCCCCTGTTCAATCTGGGAGCGTATTCCCCAAACCTGAGCCGGTTTATATTCGTGGATTTAAAAGCAAAGTAAGGTTTGTTTACCCACAGATGGAAGGAAACGTATAATCTTTATTAATTACATGTTGTTGTATCAGCAAATATTGGACGCTGTTTGTTTAATCCCGGTATGATTCTGACGAGAATGGTATCCATTTTGATGATTACGCGGGGTATACATAAATTGGTTTTGCAATCATTGGTAAAGGAAACAGTAGTGGATTTTAAAATACTAACTAAATTAATATTTTTAAAATTAAAAGTTATCCAACAAGTCGGGTCATGATAAATATAAACTGTTCAAACTGCTAATGTGTAAATGTGTGAATAAATAAAAATAAACAGCTGAAATAAAAATATCAATCATTATATTATATTAAAGTGATAGTAAAAGGACTGGACTGTGACAGTAATAATATTTATTTAATTATGTTTTGTGCAAGGTTTCAGCTGGTAAATATATTGATACGGAATCTAA
>JAGVSP010000567.1:0-61711 GCA_022494985.1 Micrasema minimum
ACTCACGAAGCCGATTTTAATTTTATTTAAAATTTGGCAAATTGTCGCAGTGTTTGTTTGGATCGGCCCTCGTTTCCCTTGCACGGGATGTGATTCAAACAAACGCCAAGCATAAAAACTCTAGTCTAATTTGCCATTTGAAATTTTCAACATATCCAAAATTCTCTACTGTATTTAATGGTGTCGCGGTTCGACGGAATCTCTAGCGAGTCGGGGCAGTCGGCGGGAATCTCCAAACGGCTCGCAATAATAAGTTACTCGTAGAAAAATTATAAATTTAAACAAAAGTTAATATATGATGATATTGAATTGGACGACGGTTGAGAAGATGAAATGTTTCAAAAATAATGTAAAATTGTAGCACATTTCATATTGAAAATAACCTCTAAATTCGAAATCAGAACGCCCGTACCCTCTAAAAACGATACCCATCTTCATTTTATGAAAAAAGGCGCGTCGGCCATCTTGGATTTCGAAATCAACTCTGAATTCGAAATCAGGACGCCCATACGCCCTAAATCAGAACGCTTGTTACCTTTAAAAACGATACCCATCTTAATTTTATGAAAAAAAGCGCGTCGGCCATCTTGGATTTCGAAATCAACTCTAAATTCGAAATCAGGACGCCCATACGCCCTAAATCAGAACGCTTGTTACCTTTAAAAACGATACCCATCATCATTTTGTGAAAAAAAGGTACGTCTGCCATCTTGGATTAAAAAATAAGCGCTTAATACACTTTTTAGGTTATATTTTCACTATCGAAAGTACTTATCATCATTATGTCTGTAATTAATTTTTAAAATATCGCAATCGCGATTTCATTTCAAGGCAGTTTTGATGTAAGTAGCGCCTAAAATAGAAAAAAGTACACAGCCAACTATATATTCAGTACGACCCTTTTTGTGCGCTTAGGAGACGGGTGCTTTTAAAGCATCCGTTTTTTAATATTTTTTACGAGGAATCTTTTGAATATAATTTTTTGAATTTTTCTCAGAAAAATTCATTGCAATAAAAAAATTACGGAATTTAAAAATATAGGACATTTTCCCATTTTTCACACATAAAATGCCTAAGACATAAATTATTATTTGTACAGATTTTAAAGAAAATATTTTTATATATATTATTTTTTATTATTTGATAATGTAGTAATTACGAAAACGTCAATATATCCTAACTTAAGCTTAGTAAAATAAATTGTATATTATTCTGATATATGTAAAGTGCATTTATATTATAAGCTAACAATAGATTAAGCGTAGGTAAGAAATTATTTTTGTTATCGAAGATTGTTAGTTTTCACGGCCCTTAGAATACGGACGTTATTATGGCGTTTCGGAGCGCATTGCAGTGTCCATCAGTGTGGCTGCCGTTGGGCGGGAGGTAGTTGTAACTAATGACTAAAAAACGGGGTAGAATTACTAATATCCCTGTCGCTGTGATTTTGGGCCAGCTCCTTGAGCAGGTTGGGGTGAATGTGTTTATGACAGTTAAAACTGAATCTATTGAATTTCACGGATTATCTTTGAAAAATCGGTAGAGTTGTGCTGGACTGAAAAAAGACTCAATAGTCTTTGAAACAGTCTGGGGAAAGGGTGGGGCTTTCGTTGTTCTGCAGTGTTATCAGCCCTGAAGATGGACACTGCGTTGCGCCCCGAAACGCCGGCGACATAAAACCCACAAACAATGAAAAACAATTTATTATTTTAGTGCTGTAAGATAAACTAAAATACCAAAAAACCAACCCTTCAAATAAGAATTTCAGAAGTGACATTCCATATCTGCCTTGCAGAGTAAATTATTTAGAAAAAGTAATGACACGAAGATTCCGCACCTCAATACTCTTACACGGGTCGACCTATCAGAGCCCTTCGACTGCCGGCAAGCATCCGCCCACGCACCGCAAAAGGTATGGGCTAAATATAGGGTTACAGTAACAGTATACAATACTAACCCGTTCCTTACGAGGAGCGTTCATGAATTTTACCATGCATCTAAAATGACTGTTTTTTTCTTGTGGACGGGCTGTTTGCTATTTTTTAAGAAGATTCTTTGAATAATAATTATTTTAGGCTATGTAAACAAATATAAATAAACACTTACATGTGGAAAGTAACACCATCTTTTTTGTTAATTTTATCCGTACGGTTTTTACACGGTTTTAACTACACAGGAAGGCATTTCGGAATGTTTTCTGAACGTCCGACTCGGCCGGCGGTTAAAGAAATACTGAATACGCGTCTGGCGGAGTCGGAGGTTTTGGCGTAGTTGAAGTGTCATTCATTTTTTGGGTTCAGTTCAAATCTAAGTAAATCAATGACCATTAGGCATCTACGTCATCACTAGGCATCTACGTCACGCGTTTCGTGTATTGTAAGTGCCGGAGTGTTTAGACGGTGGAATTTGATAATAAGTGTTGTTATGAAATTGACCCTAGGTAGCGTATATTTTTAGAAAATTTCTATGGAAACACCCCTTCTAATAAATTCTTGTTTGAAGACTAAGAATTATATATATTTTTGAATTTAGAATCACAGATTAATTTTTTCTAGCACGGTTATCTGCGACTAGAGAGTAGCATCAATATTAAAATATTTATTTATTTAGTCTGTTTTTTAGTAAAGGGACAGTATTATCATCTGTACAGGGCGTACCAAAACTCGATGTACAACCTGATAACTGGTGAATCTACATCGTATTTGGAGACGATTTTGTAATATGACTTTTTAATCTGAGCTTAAAAATTTATTTATTTTTTCTCAAAAGTTTTCATAAGTATGGCAGATTAAGTAAAATTGCATAAATTCTTATTAAAACGCGTTTTTTAATTTTGTTTTCTTTATGGATAGTATTAATTTGACTAAATACATGATATTTGATAACAATTTGCAAAAAAAATTCCAAAAAAAAAACAACTTCGTACTCAATTTTCTCAAAAACTATGGGTCAAAATAAAAAAATTTCATTCTACAAAATCGACTCCAAATATGATGTAGATTCACCGGTGGCCCGCTTGTACATCGAGTTTTGTTTACACCCTGTATATCACATGACGGCAAGACGGTCTAAAAGTCTTTTTCTAAAGGTCTAAGATTAATAGAAGAGAGAGCGGTATTATTAATTTAAATCTGGATGATTTATAAAGCGCTAGATCACAACACGTCTTGCAGCTACCAAGCGCATGAACGGTTGGGTTATATTAATATTAAACTGTAAAAAAGAGTTAAATGCTTTCAGTAAAACGTTTCATAGGAGAGGAATATCACATATTACTACGAAAACTGATGAAAATATGTAAAATTGATTTAAAAATATTAAATATTATTGATATCCCAACAGAGACAGAGAAACTCTGGAAACGAATGTGGGTTATCTAGGCGTTTACAGGGCTTATGACTTGTCATTAGCTGGGTTAAGTGGCCACTTGACGTACTACAACATTCCCCATTCCGCCCATCATCTGATAACCATATATGACAAATTTTTGGAACTACCATACAGGGTTATTTTTTAGTCAGTTAACAAAAAAAAAAAACCCTGAATTCAGTATCGTTAATAGAACCCATTTCAATAAAAAAACATGTCCTTTCTCAAATAAAAAAAGAAAAGGGCACCCAAATAATTCCTCAGAAATAGTAAAGACTTGGTCACCGTCCGCCCGGTACTGCGCGAGCGGCGCGTGAGCACCCCCCCCCCGCAAGCACTCCCCCGTCGCACTTACCCTTATGTGCCGCGCATGAACAACAGCTGTGAATAGGATGTACGTAATTTGTAAAAATTATAGGAATAAAAAAATAATAAATCGTAAAAATAAAAAGCACATGTTTTTTTATTGAAATGGGTTCTATTAACGATACTGAATTCAGGGTTTTTTTTTTTGTTAACTGACTAAAAATATAACCCTGTATATTGAAATCGTCTTCGTCATTCCGCTTTTACAGAAATTTCTATGCTGGTGTCATCTGTTGAGAAGATTGCAAAGCATTTTTTGGGCAATCGTCTTTTATTAGATGTAGGTAAGGCCCTACCGAGCTTTATTACTTTAGAAGACGCTAAAAATATGAATATTAAAATCAATATGGATGTTGTAAAACAAAGTTTCCATTCATAATTTTTGAAACAAAATTCTTGATAAATACCCGTTCACAATACTATTTGTCGCAGCCCTCGTGACGTCATAATTCGGTCTCGCTTCTACGTTACGCATTTTTAGTTTCATAGTAAATGTCAAGGCTGCGAATTGTGGCACCTAACAAGGGCCCAAGACAGCAGAATACTAAGTTTTGAGAATAGGTGTCCTAGAAGAATTTTAGGTGTGCGGTGGTTTGACTTTGTAAGGAACACAGAGGTGAGGCAACCCAACCTGCGGTATCTACTGTCATCCGCGCGAAGGCGTTTCCCCATATACTACGCACGCCTCCCGAGAGCCGCCACCATGCTTGCCTATTGTACAAGGCATCAGGTTCTCGGCGTCCCGGTCATCCACTGTTGACAATTCGTCGGCAGTTTGCGTCAGAGCTGCGGGACGGGGACTTGACTTGGGAGGATGCGCGGGAGCTGGCGGCCGATCGCTTGGCCTGGAGGCAGTTTGTGAATTCCATATGCTCCACATAGGGAGCGGATATGGTATAATGAAATGAAATGTCAAGGGCTACGTGAATAGTGACGTAAAAGGGGCGCGGCCGACGCGGACTAGTGTTTACGCGGTAATTTGAAATTGAAAACTTCAAAATATTTTTAACCTACTAAAAATTCAGATAAAATACAAAATTTACAGGAGTGTTTCTATGACAAATCAATTTTAATATTTGTAAAATAAAAAAAGCGTGATTTTTCCCTATACAGGGTGTAACAAAACTCGATGTACAAGCGGGAAACCGGTGAATCTACATCATATTTGGAGTCGATTTTGTAGAATATTTTTTTTTGATTTGACCCATGGTTTTTGAGAAAATTGAGTATGAAGTTATTTTTTTTTTGCAAATTGTTATCAAATATCATGTATTTAGTCAAATTAATACTATCCATAAAGAAAACAAAATTTAAAAAAACGCGTTTTAATAATAATTTGAGCAATTTTACTTAATCTGCCGTACTTATGAAAACTTATGTAGAAAAAAAATTTTTTTTTTCAAGCTCAGATTAAAAAGTCATATTACACAATCGTCTCCAAATACGATGTAGATTCACCAGTTTTCGGGTTGTACCACGAGTTTTGTTACTACCTGTATAAGAAATGTGAATCATGAATATATGAAATTATCTTCACATATTTTGTTCTTAATCTATTAGAATAAGATGTTTACTAAGATTTATCAAACTATATTAGAAAGAGCTATTTATGTAGCTGTTTGTGAAATAAAAAACATACATTGTATTTCACGATGGGACTGCGAAACTCCGGAGGCTGATTATTCATGATGTTCTGAGAAAAAAATCCTAGTAAAGTTTTTCAAACAACTCGATTCTAATTTAATTTTAAAATAAATTTAAATATTAGTGAAAAGTGTTGCGTGTAATGCTGGCTTAATTGTTTGCACCGCGCCGTGGCCAATTTTTAAAACATAGACTAATGCCCGCTTTATATGGGACAGTTTCTTGTTCAGAAAACTACACAGTTTCTTGTTCAGAAAACTGTGCAGTCTGTCAAACTTCTGTCAAAAGACACGCTAAATATGTGTATTTTTGAAACGCGATTGTAAGTTATTATCGTATGTTTGCTCTCAGGAAATTGTATATTTAGCTAATAATGTAAATATGTTATTGGTTTTTTTACGTATTTAAAAGCAAACAATAAACCAATGTCTACTTAAACGTTTACATAAAAAACATTGACTGTCATGTCAGCTTAAATCTGACACTAGCACACAGTTTTTCATGCAGTTTTAGCTTTATACGGGACCGTTTTCAGACTGCACAGAAAACTGTGTAGTAAACTGTCCCATATATAGCGGGCTTAATGTTTATGTATGATAGGTGTACAAATGTCGAAATTAGAGCAGAGTTAAGCATTGGCGACAAAATTAAGAAAGGTCTCTTACGATGGTTTGGTCATGTGGAGCGAATGAGTGACGAAAGAACGGCTAAAATAAGTTCAAACGCAAGTGTGCCTGGATGTGTAGAGGCCGAGGAAGGCCGAGAAAGACATCGCATGACCAAGTACTTGAAAGTGGGCATGTGAAAAGTCGGAATAATCGGCGTATGTGCATGAGAAGATATATGGATGTCGCGGATTCGATTCCCGTCAACATGAAATATTTATTTACGTGTGATTTTCAATTTATTTTTTTCATGCGATCTCTCAGGCGAATGTGTGTCAAAACTATGTGTGATAGGTGGCACTAATGTTGAAATTAGAGCAGAGTGCAAGGCTGAGATAAGCATTATCCACAAAATTAAGAAAGGTCTGTTACGATGGTTCGGTCTTGTATAGCGAATGGATGACGAAAGGACGGCTAAAAAAATATATGATGCGACTGCGTCTGGACGTAGAAGTCGAGGAAGGCCGAGAAAGACATGGCACGATCAAGTAAAAAAACAAGTGGGCATGTGAGAAGTCGGAATAATCGACGTGCGTGCATGAGAAGATGTATGAATGTGGAGGAAGCAAGATAAGTATGCCAGGACAGAGTGGTATGGCGTTCTATCCTCTCTGCCTACCCCTGCGGGGAAATGGCGCGATGGTTAGTTAGTTAGACTTAAGAATTAGATTTACTTTTTTAAAATAAAAAAGTAGAAGAAAGGATTTTTTCCTCTGAATACCGTGAACAATCACCCTCCGGAGTTTTGCGGTCTCGCCGTGAAAGACGGTGTATATTAAATTATGTGATAAAGTTACGCGCTTGAGTATACAAAAGTAATGTATTGAAAAATGTTGAAAATATATGATTATTGCGCAAAAATTAGATGGATTTTCATTTCTCTTTATTTTAGTTTTTTATTATTTACCTGTGTAGTAATAACTGATGAATCTGTTTTATATTTGGACTTCGTACAAACTGTTTCCACACTTCAGTGCATTGAATTTATTTTATTTTATTTACGGAAAAAACCATTTACAGATACAGAGTTAAGCATAAAAGGGATAACAAGCAGTAAAAATAAGTGACAGAACATTAAATTGGTGAAGCTAAGACAGTTAGAATAAATGTGGACACACTCAAGACTGGATCGGGTCTACTTCAGTGAATGTTTAAATCTTGATAGACTTAAGCCCGCTATACAGGGTGTACAATCCAAATGGGTCAGTATGGAGAAGTCGGAAACTATGAGAGATAGCGAGATCTGTTCTTAGGAACCATGACGTCGATTTTAGATTTAATAATAATTACATTCAAACTTTTTTATTAACTCTCATACATAACCGGGAATCGAACCTGGTCAATATTTTTGTAACCGCGTTAAGTAAAAAGGACCCAATTTGGCTATGAAATCTTGTGTAAACACAACTGACAGTAAATTAGACTAAAATGCCCACAGTTTTATTAATTTGCAAAAAGTCGTGATAAAATGAATCGATCATCAATTATCTGAAGAGACCACTTATGCATATCTTATCTGCATCGGTATTATGCATTACAAATAGCGTTTATTTTATTATTTCTTTTTGGGGTTATGTCAAAGATGAAATCTACAAATCAAATTACGACACTGTAGAAGATTTTAACTACAGCCTTAGAAAACATTTTAACACATATGCACCCCAGAAAAATACGAAATGCAATTTTACGATCGTTACCCAAAAGAATTAATCTTTGCATTCAACAGAATGGCTACCATTTTGAACATTTACTGAAATAAAATAATTATCTTATTGGTGGGCTTTTCTTTCAATTATTTAAACAAGATTCCATTAGTGTTGTGCTTCTTGCGACTTGCACAATTTATACACACATTGGTTTTGACCAGGTTCGATTCCCGGTTATGTATGAGAGTTAATAAAAAAAGTTTGAATGTAATTACTATTAAATCTAAAATCGACGTCATGGTTCCTAAGAACAGATCTCGCTATCTCTCATAGTTTTTGACTTCACCATACTGACCCATTTGGATTGTACACCCTGTATATGGGACAGTTTACTACACAGTTTTCTGTGCAGTCTGAAAACGGTTCCGTATAAAGCTAAAACTGCATGAAAAACTGTGTGCTAGTGTCAGATTTAAGCTGACATGACAGTCAATGTTTTTTATGTAAACGTTTAAGTAGACATTGGTTTATTGTATGCTTTTAAATACGTAAAAAACCAATAACATATTATATTATTAGCTAAATATACAATTTCCTGAGAGCAAACATACGATAATAACTTACAATCGCGTTTCAAAAATACACATATTTAGCGTGTCTCTTGACAGAAGTTTGACAGACTGCACAGTTTTCTGAACAAGAAACTGTGTAGTTTTCTGAACAAGAAACTGTCTCATATAAAGCGGGCATTACACCGAACAAGTCCAGATCCCGTCTTGAGTTTACAATACGACACAATGGAGACAATGGGCCATGAAAACCATAGTTATTTTTTGTGGTGACTAAGGAACAGCACGTCATTATTTCTCAACCTACGGACTGGAATACAAAAAGTCACTTGAGTCAGTAAAGATGGTGCATCTATCATGCCATTTAGCTATTTAAATATGAAAATGGAATCAATGTTAGATCTACGTTTTTGAAGACTAGAGATTCTCAACATTGAGTCCATATCTTCATAGGTGTAATCATCTCTCCCCAGAGCGATCATCCATGCTACTTTTCTGAGTAGGCGGTGTTGCACCGATACAATATGGTTGATACGGCCTACATAGGAAGGAGACCAGATTACAGAAGCATACTCCAAGAGAGGACGAACAAGTGAGCAGTTAAGTGTTGTAAGAGGATTAGAAAAATCTTTTAATGAAACCTAGTAGTAAATAAAACTATTTATCAATGACTAGTGTAATTTTATTGTCATGTGTATAAAAATACCGACATTAAATGTAAAAATAGTAATTATTTATTAATTTAAAAATTACTTTAAACTTACATTACAGGTGACCTATTTCTTAAGTTCGAGAGATTATTGAAAAGAAAAACAGGACATAGACCTTAGAGTAATGACGCGCCAGGCTATAGAGAGGCCCTTTCGCCGTTTTCCCATAGAGCAGAAGCGTTGCAAATTTTTGGTTAGCGACAACTTCACTCTGCTGGCGGCCATTATTATTTGTTTGACAACAGACGCGTAACTTCACTTTCGTCGCTTTGCTAGTAAATAACGTGGATACTTCCTGATTTTAATCATCAAAAACGGCATGGTGAATTGTAGTATGCTTGGTTGTAGCAGTAAGAGTGTCAAAGGTGTTAAAGGAGTCACATTTCACAGGTAATTGATTTTGATAAATAATTATTTTGATTTACATTGATTTGGCATATATTGTCCTAACATGGGTATTATTTGTATAAAAACTTTCCTTTTATCAACATATTTACATTATTTACCAGTTTTTCTTAATTTAGGTGATCAATTTGTAAATTAAAGTATGTTTACTGTTGATAGTGACAGTTGATTTACTGTCGATATGCAAAGGCCGCATTAGGCATTTGTAAAACATTGGCATTTGTTTTGCTGCAAACTATAGCCAACTTCGTGTTTGACAATCATAGAATGGTTTTTTGACCGTTAGGGCCCCTCTATAGCCTGGCACGTCATTACTCTATGACATAGACACTCATCGACCATCTACTTAAGCATATGAAAGGAGATAGTCGACATAGTGTCTATGTATATTTAGAAATGTGAACCTTTAGCTTGAAGCCATGATCTCGCTCTAAGGTAGTTTATCTGGAACATACGAGCCAATCTCCTTCCAAATACAGGGTGTAACAAAACTCGACGTACAAGCGGGAAACCAGTGAATCTACATAATATTTCGAGTCGATTTTGTAGAATAAAATTTTTTGATTTGACCCTTAGTTTTCGAGAAAATCGAGTACGAAGTTGATTTTTTTTCGATTTTTTTTGCAAATTGTTATCAAATATCATGTATTTAGTCAAATTAATACTATCCATAAAGAAAACAAATTTTAAAAACGCGTTTTTATAAGAATTTGAGCTATTTGACTTATGAAAATTTTTTTTTCAAGCTCAGATTAAAAAATCATATTACACAATCCAAATACGATGTAGATTCACCAGTTTTCGGGTTGTACTATGTGAGATATGTGTGTGAAAGAGACTGTGTGTGAGGGTGACAGAAGATGTACGAACGTGTGTGTGTATGTAGTATGTCTGCTGTGTGCCCGCATTCCCAGTTAGAGCTCTGAGCAGCGTAGACAGTTAAACCGTGTATTATAATAAACCCGTCAATATTGTCACAGCCGTGTATTACTAAAAGCCCCCATATCAATACATCACATACTACGAGTTTGGTTACATCCAATAAGGAAAAGTAAAAGTAGGTATAAAATATATGTCTACTCGATCGGTAGAAATTTTAACATTTATTAATGATCTTTTTCTTAAATAACACGGTTAACATCAGTTTTGGGGCCACACCACACTCTCTATCCAGGGTATGTAGCTGGAGATCCTGGTGTAGACGGCCGGGAGCGAGGAGCCACAGCCATAGCCGAAGCTCGTGATGGCCACAATGTAGAAGACACATTTGTTATTGGCCGATGTGATGGCCAAGGGACCGCCACTGTCTCCCTGAAAATAAAAAAACAACATTTTGAATGTGTACAAATAAAAAATTATTTTAAATAAAACCACTTTGTTTTTTAACTACACGAGTTTATTATTATTTTTTACACAACTAGTTTCGGATAAACAGTCTATCCATCGTCAGTTGCTCGATCACAGATCACTATCGACGCGGTAATAAGCGACGTGATAACGATTTCTTACCCATGGATGTTTAACGTTTTCGCGATCACAATGGAACACACGTTAAAAGTTATCGATCGGGATTATTACTACTTACTACTACTTTCCCTTATCCGCACCCAATGGTGCATAGGGCACTGCATTGGTACACCAAGTGCAGTGTGTCTTGATCATTTTATTACATGAAGGTAAGATGATCAGTCTTACGCTTCAGTACCAGTCCAAGGTATCACACATGAAATATTAATGTGAAAATCACATGTAAATAAATATTTCGTGTTGACCCCCATGGGAATCGAACCCGCGACCTCATGCACGATAGCCAAATGCGCTACCACTGTGCTACGAGGCGGACACGCGTTAAAAGTTATCGATCGGGATTATTAAACGAGCGCATCAAGTCGCGAGCCATTTCCCGAGATATATCTTCTTCGCACATATCTTCTTTCAATCTTTCTCGAGTGCCGTATTGCATTTAGCGGCGCTCGGCAAGCCAAATATTGAGAAAAGCAGTCGACATAATAAACAATCCGACACGCGCGTTGACTTTCTTGATTTGACGTTTGACGTTTAGCCGCGATATTTATTATCATCTATGGTGTTCGGCAACGCGAACGTGGTATGAACGTATGTTCATTGTGATCGGTCAAATGGTTAGCGTTAGCACGTGGTTAGCACGTTTTTAACTACGTCGATAGTTATCTGTGATTGAGCTCCAGGTGCACTTAAAAACTTAGTATGCCTTTAGTATGTTTATAAGTGCACCTGATGATGGATAGACTGTTTATCCGAAACTAGTTGTGTAAAAAATAATAATAAACTCGTGTGGTTAAAAAAACAACATGTGTGCAGTTCACCTTGGGTAGAAGTGAAACCTTAATAAAACTAAGCTGAGAGAGAATGAGATAAATGCAGTATCAGGAGTGGGATAATTATAGGATTTATTTATTATCAATATTGGTACCCAGTTGATAATTTTTTTTTCATTTTATTATTCATGATCCATGTCTTCAATTTCTACAAGTGATACGAGCGGCTTATGATAACTAAAGTATGAGACTAAAGTTTTTGTTTCGATTTTTATCAATATATCTGTGAAATACCGCGTCAAGGCGCCTTCTCCCTCGGTTTTGCTACAAAATTTTGGGAGTCGAATCTACCTCTTCAGATACATGAATATAACAAATTCTGTTTTATAAGATGTAAGTCCTAGTGCTTTTAATCTACCGTGACGTGGAATATTTTTCAATAATTTGTGGATTTTTGTAGCATATCTTTGGACTTTTTCCAGTAGTTGATGTTTTTAGTGAAGTGGGGATTCCATACTTGATATTTGATGGTATAGACTTATCGAAAGAAGCAAAATTGGCAGTACACAACGGAGTTCTGGTACCAACCCTTGTGTATGGTAGTGAAGCGTGGTGTTGGAAAAACAAGGATGAAAGTAGACTGAATGCTGTTGAAATGCGATCTATGTGTGGTAAGACTATGTATGATAGGTGTACACAAATGTCCAAATTAGAGCAGAGTGCAAGGCTGAGATAAGCATTATCCACAAAACTAACCTTTTACGATGGTTTGGTCATGTGAGGCGAATGAGTGATGAAAGAACTGCTAAAAGAAGTTTAAATGCAAGCGCGCCTGGATGCATAATCCGAGGAAGGCCGAGAAAGACAACATGGCATGACCAAGTGCGACAAGTACTTGAATGTGAAAAGTCGGAATAATCGGCGTATGTGCATGAGACGATGTATGAATGTAGAGGAAGCGAAGGAAGTATGTCAGGACAGAGTGGTGTGGCGTTCTATCCTCTCTGCCTACCCCTACGGAGAAATGGCGTGATGGTTTAGTTAGTTAGTTAGTTAGTTGGTTAGTTAGTTAGTTAGTTGACTGTTTGTCCTGTACCTGACAAGTGTCATTCTTCCCTCCGCTAAGATCTCCGGCACACAGCTGAGTCGAGGTGATGCCGTCCCTGAGCTTCTTCCCCGGGTGGATCTTCTCTCTGCAGAAGTCGGAGCTGATCAGGTCCAGCTGCACCTTCATCAGGACGTCCGATTGCTCCTCGGCTGGAAGTTATTATAAAAAAATTAACCAATGACTGCGTAAATTTTAATATTAAAAAAAAACAATTCAAAGAATTTCATGCAAATATTTATTAGAAATCCCAGACACCTCCTCAATATTATGTTTGCCTGGTAGAGTTTATTCTCCTGTTGCTCGATCACAGATCACTATCGACTCGGTAATAAGCGACGTGATAACGATTTCTTACCCATGGATGTTTAACGTTTTCGCGATCACAATGGAACACGCATTAAAAGTTATCGATCGGGATTATTAAACGAGCGCATACTAGCCGTGAGCCATTTCCCGAGATACATCTTATTCGCACAAATCTTCATTCAATCTTTAATATAATTTAGCCGGTTTTCGGCAAGCCAAATATTGAGAAAAGTAGTCGACATAATAAACAATCCGACAAGCGCCTTGATTTGACGTTTGACGTTTGGCCGCGATATCGCGTGCCGAGCATCTCCGAGCGTTGCTTCGGCAATGCTCGGATCGGCAAACGTGGTATGAACGTGTGTTCATTGCGATCGGTCAAATGGTTAGCGTTAGCACGTGGTTAGCACGTTTTTAACTACGTCGATAGTTATCTGTGATTGAGCTCCTGATATACCATATCATCGGTCGGCGTTATTTTATTTATTAGCCTGTGTTTTGCCATACAAACAATATTTTTTTTAAATCTTAATTTAAATTATTTTGAGCAAATATTTATTACAAATCCAATACACCTCCTCAATATTATGTTTGCCTGGTAGAGTTTATTCAATATTATGTTTTGTGTTGTAAAAATCAATGAGATGATTGATTTTGACAACAATAGCTATAGAACTCAACTCAATTTACCAATGAGGGAATCCACTGTTTTCTAAAGTAATTTTTTTCTATAAACTTACTATTTAACTAAACAAAAAAAATATATTTAATATTTTTTATAAGTTGTTGATGAAGATACGATTTTTTAAAGTTGCACATTTCAAATACCACGCCAAATACTACTATGTACTAACAACGTCATTTTTGCAGGAGTGACGTCATAAAATGGGTTGTTTAAGGCCATGGTATTTCTCCAGCCAGTAACAAAACTGTCAAAAATCTACGCAAACTGACGCGGGAAGCACAGATAAAATATACCGTCGACTCAACTGTCATATACTGTTAACAGCTGTTCTAGGGAGACTGAATGGCGGCCATCTTTTTTGCAATAGAAGCTTGTATGTAGATTGTATTCCATATTAAAATGCCATGGAACGCGGCTACGGGGGTTTAAAAACGGAAACCGGAAACACTACACTTAGATACAAGGAGTGACGTCATTGTTTAAGATTTTGAAATGAATGCTATTTTCAACATTTTTTATTAATTTTTGCGTGCGTTTTTGGGATATTTCATCCCACTTCAAAATTTTTAAATATTTGCCTCTACACGAAAGCATTTTTAAAATTGAATTCCGGGTAGCAGTGGATTTCCTCTTGTTTTAGGGGGTTTAGCAATAAGGCGCTATGTGTGTGAATGAGTTACAGTAACAGATGGTAGCATTCTGGACTTACTGGATCCAAGTTTCCCCCACCCAGTGGCGATGGCCTTGTCCTTGTCAATGTTGTCAGTTAGCCACAAGCAAGCCGGGCGAACTGTGTTGGTAAACCTGATGTAAAAAAGAGACAACACCACTGTAAATAATAGTAATTTATTACACATCATCGTTGAAACATAATTGGAGTCATTTTGTGGAATAATTTTTTTGACGTGATAACATCTAATAAATCAATGAACGCCGGCTGCACACACGAAAAAGCATGACTCGTTGTCACGTTCCGCCTGAGCCGAGTGTGCAAGCGCGAGCGCGGAACAAGCGATAGAGACATTGTGACGCATCTATCTCTCTTCCACTCCATCGGCCGATGCGTCCGAGTAGAAGGGAGACAGAAGCAGCACACAAGCTACAAAGTGAAAGTGAAATTAACGAGTGCAAAAAATGATAATTTATGGAAGAAATTGTAGTTTTCAATTAACTCCCGCTTTGTATTATACAAAATAATGATAATTCAATTCAGTTTACAAAAGTAAGCTATTTTTCATAAATGTTATGACGTTATCACGTAAAATTATCGTCCGTAAACCGACTTTACAGACAACCAAAAGTTTTTTTTCCGTAAATATAAATCAATGGGGTTTGAACTGGTTGACCGTAGTGGAGTGGACAACTAGGCCTGCACATCTTGTTCTACCCTACTGGGAAGGAAGTTTCTCTCGGGGTTGAGGTGGAATAGGGTTCTTCCCGATAGCATGAATATTCTTGAAAACGTTATAAATATTTAAAGTACATTTTTACAATCTTTCAATTTCAATCAATTTTACAATACAACGATATAAAACACAATGATCAAAAAAATTTTGTTTTCATTTATAAATTAATGTTTTAAAAACACGAAAATACGAATGATTTTTAACGCCCGTTATTGGCTACTGACGTCATTCCCGTCCACCTATGAGCGCCTATATTGCTGTGACGTCACACCGCATGCGCGCCAAATGGAGGATTTTGCGAGCGATTTGAAAAAGCGCTATTTCAAACCGCGCTAGAAAATTCATATGACATCGTAAAAATAAAAAATAAATTCCCTTGATATTGTAATTTTTCAATCAATTTTTTGAAATAAAAAATCGGACAGAACCCAATTGGGGAGGATAGAGCTTGTCGGGGTTGAGTTGATACATCTCGTGCAGGGAGCAGCCGTAGTAATCATTTAGTATCTTCATGTGATACACTGCACTTGGTGTATCGATGCAGTGCCTTATATTTTTGTTTGTTTGTACATTTTTATTTAGCTATAAAAATAAAAAATTCTTACAGCTAATATATTACATAAATATTTATTATAGCATTAGTATTTTACTTAGCTTGCTTCTGAATTCATTTAATCCGTTTATTTGTTTGACGGTCTCCGGTAGTTCATTATACCTTTTGAATCCTTTGTACATTATGCTGTTCTGAGAACATGTCTTAGATCTGTTGTCTTGTCTTGAAATTATGTTTAATTCTGGTGTTATACTCATGGGTGTTGCAGTTAAACTGAACCTTTGTCATAAAATAATCTGGTAATAAACCATTTAGCATTTTATGAATAAACACCACATATCAGGCGTGAAGAAGGGAAGGCATTATTAGTTTAAGGGAGGCACTCACGACACGGGATCCTGCAGCTTCAGCAGAGCTATATCGTTGTACCGGCTGTTAGCCACGTACTGGGGGTGCATGACGATGTTGGATATGGCCACGTCCTGCCACTGCCCTTCATCCCTGTTCACCCTGTTGTGGGCGCCCAGTCTCGCTAGCGTCGGCGGAGAACTATAGCAAATAAATTTAATCAGTGTCTGGTCGAGTTACCCGGAGTAATGCACTATTTTACTGCAGCCAATCATCGACCAGCTACAGTGCTAACTCACCGAATCTATGGAAACAATGACAATTATAATACAAACATTAGAAAATAGAAGAATATTAAATGATTTGCTCTTTCTGTTCAAAGTATAAAATCTATGTTTGATTGTTGTCAACTAACAAATTTAATTAGTATACGAGTGCCTGGTCGAGTTACCCGCAGTAATGCACTATTTTACTGCAGCCAATCATCGACCAGCTACAGTGCTAACTCACCGAATCTATGGAAACAATGACAATTATAATACAAACATTAGAAAATAGAATAATATTAAATGATTTGCTCTTTCTGTTCAAAGTATTAAAATCTATGTTTGATTGTTGTCAACTAACAAATTTAATTAGTATACGAGTGCCTGGTCGAGTTACCCGTGGTAATGCACTATTTTACTGCAGCCAATCATCGACCAGTTACAGTGCTAACTCACCGATGCGAAGAATGCACGCACTGGCTAACAAGTATACTAACAATATTGATGTTTTCAACACAAATCTAGTGCATTTTAGGGAACAGTGTCTGGATGCCATCTCTGGCGGTAATGATTAGTTACCTACTGCGTAATCATTTAAAAATGTCTATGTAAAAAGCCCTATTAAACAACATTTTGAACGTATATAAATACTTGTAGACAAATAACTGGATTATACCCATGCTGGGCTGATATCAGATATTATCGATATCCCAACAGAGACAAACTCTGGAAACGAATGTGGGTTATCTAGGCGTTTACAGGGCTTATGACCTGGGTTAAGTGGCCACTTGATGTATTACAACATTCCCCATTCCGCCCATCATCTGATAACCACATATGACAAATTCCGAAAAGTTCTATATACAAGGTTAATTTTTAGTCAGTTAACAAAAAAAAAACCCCTGAATTCAGTGTCGTTAATAGAACCCATTTCAATCAAAAAACATGTCCTTTCTAAAATGAAAAAAAAAAAAAATGGACCCCAAATGATTCCACAGAATCAGTAGAAGACTTGGTCACCCTAGGCGGAGCGTTACCCTTATGCGCCGCACATGAACTCAGATGACCAGCTGTGAGTAGGGTGTGCGTAATTTGTAAAAATTATTAGGAATAAAAATAATAAATCGTAAAAATAAAAAAGTACATGTTTTTTTTATTGAAATGGGTTCTATTAACAATACTGAATTCAGGGTTTTTTTTGTTAACTGACTAAAAATTAACCCTGTATATTGAATTTGCACAGAACCTTCCACATTTGAGTTTGGTTTTTCGGCAATTTTCAACACTTTCTGGTGACATCTGTTGAGAAGATTGTAAAGCACTTTTGGCAATCAATCTTTATTGCTGTAGATAAGGCTCTACCTACACCAATAAAGATTGTATTCACGTGTAACTCGAAATGGAAAGTTTTTTAAATAAATAAAAAAGAAATAGTCTTACTTGGCATATTGAGAGTACGTACAATGGGCTGCCGTTACAACAAACTGTTCGCTGATGAGAGACCCTCCGCAGAAGAATGAGTGGCCATTATTTAGTGGGAACCCAATCGCCACCTGAAATACAACATCACACAAGATATAGGACTATTGAGTCTTTTTTCAGTCCAGCCAACTCTAGATTGCTTAGTGGGGTAGTCCCCGGGGGGGACTTGGTGTGCCCTTGCGGGGGCGGCCCGTCCGGGCTGTTTGTGTGTGCGTGCGTGGAGGTCTCAATTTATATCCCATCCCTCAACTCAATTGTATTGTGTCTTTTTTTGTATGGATAGGATGGTCTTTAGTGATAAGGTACAGCAGGGGACGTATGAAATAGTGTCAGATAGGATGATAGTGTGAGATGCATACATGCATTCTGTCCCAGCCTCAGGAAGTATCTAAAACTAATTGATTGCTTAGTGGGGTAGTCCCCGGGGTGGCTTGGTGTGCGCTCGCTGGGTCGCCCGTCCCGGGCTGTTTGTGGAGGTCTCAATTTATATCCCAGCCCTCAACTCAATTGTATTGTGTCCTTTTTGTATGGATAGGATAGTCTTTGGATAGGTATTGTGATAAGGTACGGCAGGGGACGTATGAAATAGTGTCAGATGGGATGATAGTGTGAGATGCATACATGCATTCTGTCTCCTCCCCTCTTTTCCCTAATCCCCGCTCCATTGAGACCCTGACAGCGGGTGGATGTCTGGGATGGGGGGCCTGGCGAGGATACCGGTCTCCACACGGGTGGTAGTAATTACAATTACTAATAAATAATCATCGGGGTAGAAACTAACGTTACCCTACCACTGTTGATTTGGGCCGACTCCGGTTGGTTTGGGTGATGGAAACAATGACAATTATAATACATAAACCGAGACAGTGGTAGGGGTACAATGAAAGCATTTGTTCGCGTACATAACGTAAATTCATCCGTATTTTTATCACACTAACAATCTTAAAATCGCGGTTTAGCTTGTTGAAAAAATCGGTAGAGTTGGCTGGACTGAAAAAAGACTCAATAGTCTTTAAACCAGTCTAGGGAAAGGGTGGGGCTTTCATTGTAAGTATCAGCAGTGTATTTTGAAGAAGTAATCAATGATTAAAGTGTAGGGTACAACACGATCTTTCTACAAAGAATGTTTTTAGTTTACCATGTGAGGGAATTCTCCCGGTCGGGATTCCTCTCCCCCGACGATCAGGGGAGTCTTGTAAAGGGTGCATTTGGGAACTTTGAAGGAAATAGGCTCGGCCACCGGCAGCAGGGGTAGGGCGTGCAACTCTTCAGTCACTGGGCGAGAATACTCGGTGCATTCTGGAAGGGAAAATAATTGCATTCATTATCTTATTCAATGTGCAACTTACATACACTTACTCAATAATTCACCTACAGGCCCGCACCATCCCTACGCTGAAATTATTTATTTATTTATTTTATTGTTTTTTACGCCCATAGAGGGCTTTTACATATAGACATTTTTAAATGATTACACAGTAGGTAGCTATTCATTACCGCCAGAGATGGCATCCAGACACTGTTCCCTAAAATGCACTAGATTTTTGTTGAAAACATCAATATTGTTAGTATACTTGTTAGCCAGTGCGTGCATTCGGTATATCGGTGAGTGTAACTGTAATTGGTCGATGATTGGCTACAGTAAAAATAGTACATTACTACGGGTAACTCGACCAGGCACTCATATACTTCTTAAAATTTGTTAGTTGACAACAATTAAAACACAGATTTTAATACTTTGAACAGAAGAGCAAATCGTTGCGCAAAAAATGAATGTTGTACTCTTTCAATCAATGTTCTTTACGTGTGACCCTGTAATAAGGAGACCAAATGACCGAGTTATATTCAAGCTGACTTCTTACTAAAGCAATATGCAAAATTTTCATAGATTCGAAATTTTTTATTGATCCTGTAAACTCCTCTCTATAATCCACACCATCCAAACCGCAGAAAAATTGAAGCAAGTAAAGACACGCACTACTTTTGGTTGGATTATGAGTATTATGCTGAGTGCAGAGAATAGGTGTCTTAGAAGAATATTAGGTGTGCGGTGGTTTGACTTGGTAAGGAACACAGAGGTGAGGCAACCCAACCTGCGGTATCTACTGTCATCCGGCAAAGGCATTTCCCCTACTGCCCTGCTGCCACCATGCTTGCCTATTTTACAAGGCATCAGGTCAATTTTCAACATTTTTTCTCTCTGGTAAAAAATCTCTAAAAATGCGGAATCAGGAATACGAGTTCAATATATTTACAAGTATTATTGATATCTCAACAGAGACAGAGAAACTCTGAAAACGAATGTGGGTTGTCTACGCGTTTACAGGGCTTATGACCTGTCATTGGCTGGGTTAAGTGGCCACTTGATGTATTACAACAACATTCCCCATTCCGCCCATCATCTGACAACCACGTATGACAAATTTTTGAAACTTGTATATATGTTGAGTTTGTGCAGAAGTATCCACATGCGAGTTGTGTTTTCAACAGATTTTAAATATTTATAATATTCTTTCCCTATAGTGTGCATTTAGATTGCCCCAAAAAAATGCTCATCTATATTCTCAACAGATGGCACTATAAGGGAAAGAATATTATAAAAATATTTAAAATCTCTGTTGAAAACACAACTCGCATGTGGATACTTCTGAACAAACTTAACATATATACAAGTTTCAAAAATTTGTCATACATGGTTGTCGTCAGATGGGCGGAATGGGGAATGTTGTAATACATCAAGTGGCCACTTAACCCAGCCAATGACAGGTCATAAGCCCTGTAAACGCGTAGATAACCCACATTCGTTTCCAGAGTTTCTCTGTCTCTGTTGGGATATCAATTAATATCATGATATCAGCCCAGCATGGGTATAATCCAGTAATTTGTATACAAGTATTTGTATACGTTCAAAATGTTGTTAAAGATTACTTTGTTCGCTGATGCTCGTTCCTTGCTGGCGGCGGAACCCGGAGTTGCTGGAGGGCGAGCTGGTCGGGCTACCGAAGGTGCTCGGCCTGCTGTTGCTGTTTCCGTTTCCCGGGTTGCTGCCACCGTTGCCGTTCCCCTGGCCGCCGTCGCTCAGCGGACAGCACACGATAGACAGCCTTCCTGGAAACTCGTTAAGATAACATCGATACCAACACACTCGTTACAGAGGAACATTCATTTGTATGACCAATAACTAACTAACTAACTACTAACTAACCATCACGCCATTTCTCCGAAGGGGTAGGCAGAGAGGATAGAACGCCACACCACTCTGTCCTGGCACACTTCTCTTGCTTCCTCCACATTCATACATCTCCTCATGCACGCACGTCGATTATTCCGACTTCTTACATGCCCACTTGTTTTACTTGATCATGCCATGTCTTTCTCGGGCCCTTCCTCGATTTCTACATCCAAGTACAGTCGCGACATATATTTTTTTAGCCGTTCTTTCATCATCCATTCGCACTACATGACCGAAACCATCGTAAAAGACCTTTCTTAATTTTGTCGATAATGCTTATCTCAGCCTTGCACTCTGCTCTAATTTCGACATTTGTACACCTATCATACATAGTCTTACCACACATTCGCCTGAGAGATCGCATTTCAACTGCATTCAATCTACTTTCATCCTTGTTTTTCCAACACCACGCTTCACTACCATACATAAGGGTTGGTACCAGAACTCCATTATGAACTGCCAATTTAGCCTCTAGCCAATAACGGGTTTTAATAAAAAAATATATGTAGGTACAAATATACAGGGTGTAACAAAACTCGATGTACAACAGTGAATCTACATCATATTTGGAGTCGATTTTGTAGAATTTTTTTTTTTTATTAGACCCAAAGTTTTCGAGAAAATTGAGTTCGAATTTTTTTTTTCGTTTTTTTTTTGCAAATTGTTTTCAAATATTATGTATTTACTCAAATTAATACTATCCATAAAGATAGTTAAATAAAAAAACGCGTTTTAATAAGAATTTGAGTAATTTTACTTAATCTGCCATACTTATGAAAACTTTTGTGAGAAGAAAAAAAATTTTTTTTTCAAGCTCAGATTAAAAAGTCATATTACACAATCGTCTCCAAATACGATGTAGATTCATTGGTTTCCCGCTTGTACATCGAGTTTTGTTGTTGTTTTGTTTTGTTTAGTACATCGAGATTATTATATTTTTTAATATTGCCACATTTTATCCTGATGCTTGGCAACACCTAATATTAAATGTCAAAATTCAAAATATTTACGTTTCGCGACATTATACGGATTGAATAATGTTCAAATACCGCTTTAAATATGGAAAATACGCCAAAACTGTAAGTAAAGCGTTTTGGTTGTCTGTAAAGTCAGTTTACGGACGATAATTTTACGTGATAACGTCATAAGAAAACATTGAAAAAAATTGCATACTTTTATGAATTGAATTTAATTATTATTACTGAATTATCATTATTTTTGTATAATACAAAGCAGGAGCTAATTGAAAATTATAATTTTTTCCATAAATTATCATATTTTTGCACTCGTTAATTTCACTTTGTAGCTTGTGTGCTGCTGCTGTCTCCCTTCTACTCGGACGCATCGGCCGATGGAGTGGAAGAGAGATAGATGCGTCACAGACCGAACGCTTAGGCCGATCGTGCCTCTCTATCGCTTGTTCCGCGCCCTCGCTTGCACACTCGGCTCGGCTTGTGGAGGATTGTGGCTACCTGAGTATGAACAGATGGTGGGCTTCTCGCGCCTCCGTATCAGCGCCACCACCGAGGGGCAGTCCGCCGGCACCCTGCACACCCCGGGGGAGCCATCCCTCCTCACAGTGCAAGGCTCATTCACTGGAAACAAACAAAGTATACAACCAATGTCAGAGTCTCACGCACGGCAATAACATTTTCAGATAACATACATTCCGAAGCTCCATTCCCAACTTACTCAAGACTCGAGTGTTCAACCGATGCATTCTGCCCGTCCTTACTTATGGCGCGGAAACAATCACTCTGACCAAGCAATCCTCCCATAAGTTGCAAGTTGCACAGAGGAGCATGGAGAAAATTATGCTTGGATTAACATTAAGAGACCGAAAAAGGAACGATTGGATCCGACGCCAGACAAAGGTCTGCGACGTGGTGGAGCGAATTGCTTGGTTGAAGTGGAAATGGGCCGGTCACATAGCCAGA
This sequence comes from Micrasema minimum, assembly GCA_022494985.1. Classification (NCBI taxonomy): domain Eukaryota; kingdom Metazoa; phylum Arthropoda; class Insecta; order Trichoptera; family Brachycentridae; genus Micrasema; species Micrasema minimum. The sequence goes on from JAGVSP010000567.1 coordinate 22,995, forward strand.
ATGACGGACGACAGGTGGACGAGGTGTGGAGACCGAGAAACCAGAGGCTTCGAGGATTAGATGGGGTGGACGACATCAGGAAGTCTGCTGGAAGACAGTGGAGGGAGGAGTGGAGACGGCAGGGGGGGAGGCCTATGTCCAGCAGTGGACCTCAACGGGCTGAGATAATGATGATGATGATACATTTCGATGTGTGCAAGGAGAGTGATTTGTTAATGAATGTGGAAAAGTCAAATGAGATGGTTTTTTAAAGAAATGCGAATATGACCGTATGTAATATTATAGTAAATGGAGACAGATTGAAGCAGGTTGAAGAATTTGTATATTTGGGAAGTATGTTTACAAGAGACGGAAATATCCTTCGCTAGTAAGCGGAATGGGGAATGTTGTGGTACATAGAGTGGCCACTTAACCCAGTCAATGACAGGTCATAAGCCCTGTAAACGCTCGAATATTCATATTCCTGAATTTGAAAGAATTCCACCTCATCTCTGTAGGGATATAAAATGAAATATATACACTTTTAGTTAATCTGAGGTACTTTATGAGGACAAAAGAAAAATTTTCAAGCTCAGATTAAAAAGTCATACTTGTACATTTGACTCCAAATATGATGTAGCTTCACCACTTTTATCAATTGTATCTAATTAAGTACTTACATGCAATTTGTGAGTCAACTGTAGAAACTGCTAATATGGTAAGAGACGTCCAAATATATCCGCTCCACATTTCAAAATCTGGAAAAATTAAAAAAACATTTCCATAAACAACATTTTGAGTGTGTCCAAATACTTGTAGACAAAAACTGGATTTCACCCATTACGGGCTAATAATTACAATTTGACATCTCAACAGAGACGAGAAACTTGGAAGGGAATATGGATATCTAGGCGTTTTACAGGGCTTATGACCTGTCATTGGCTGGGTTAAGTGGCCACTTGATGTATTACAACATTCCCCATTTCACCTAGTGTTTGATTTCCATATCTGCCAATATACAGTAAAATGGCGCGACGCTTCACATGTGAATTCTCTGTCATCCACTGAGGAAAATTGCTAAGCATTTTAGCAGAAACCTTTACGGTAACGCCTAGATATCCATATTCCCTTCCAAGTTTCTCGTCTCTACAATGAAAGCCCCACCCTTTCCCTAGACTGCTTTAAAGACTATTGAGTCTTTTTTCAGTCCAGCCAACTCTACCGATTTTTTCAACAAGCTAAACCGCGATTTTAAGATTGTTAGTGTGATAAAAATACGGATGAATTTACGTTATGTACGCGAACAAATGCTTTCATTGTACCCCTACCACCGTCTCGGCTTATGTTTTATTAATTGTCATTGTTTCCATCACCCAAACCAACCAGAGTCGGCCCAAAATTAACAGTGGTAGGGATGTTAGTTTCTCGTCTCTGTTGAGATGTCAAATTGTAAACATTTCCATTACTGATACTTTCCCTTGCCCGCACCTGATGGTGCATCGGGCACCGCATTGGAACGCCAAGTGCAGGACGCGCTGTCGCGTGCCCCGCGGCCGAGCCTCCACACCATCCAAATCCTGGATTTTAACAAATGCGACGATTTTTTTCACGCGTTTCAGACGTCGCGCCGACGAGATAAATTTGGAATGTTGTAGTACGTAAAGTGGCCACTTTACCCAGCCAACGACAGCAACGCCTAGATAACCCACATTCGTTTCCAGAGTTTCTCTGTCTTTGTTGGGATATCAACAACATAGTTTATTAACAATGAGGGAATCCACTGTTTTCTAAAGCAATTTTTTTCTATAAACTTACTATTTAACTAAACAAAAAAAATATATTTAATATTTTTTTATAACTTATTGATGAAGATACGATTTTTAAAGTTGCACATTTCAAATACCGCGCTAAATACCACAATGTACTAACTGCGTCATTTTTTGCAGGAGTGACGTCATAAAACGGGTTGTTTAAGGCCATGGTATTTCTCCAGCCAGTAACAAAACTGTCAAAAATCTATGCAAACTGACGCGGGAAGCACAGATAAAATATACCGTCGACTCAACTGTCATATACTGTTAACAGCTGTTCTAGGGAGACTGAATGGCGGCCATCTTTTTTGCAATAGAAGCTTTGTATGTAGATTGTATTCCATATTAAAATGCCATGGAACGCGGCTACGGGGGTTTAAAAACGGAAACCGGAAACACTACACTTAGATACAAGGAGTGACGTCATTGTTTAAGATTTTGAAATGAATGCTATTTTCAACATTTTTTATTAATTTTTGCGTGCGTTTTTGGGATATTTCATCCCACTTCAAAATTTTTAAATATTCGCGTCTACACGAAAGCATTTTTAAAATTCAATTCCGGGTAGCAGTGGATTTCCTCGTTATAGTTTCTTTTTGCGTAGAAGGTAGCCGTTTTTTCCATAATTTTGCTAGCATTGTTTAGACAATGGTTGAGTTTCAAGGTGATCTTTTTATATCGCGATTTTTATTCAGATCTCTGAATGCTTATTTAGGTGGAAATCCTCGCATTCAAATCGTGCCGCCTCGATTAAGGATCTGTTCACACGTGTCCGTGACGTCACGGGACCCACCGTACCGCGTTCCATAACATTTTTTTAAATAAGGAAATACAAGTTGTAAAAAATCGTGAAAATGGATGGAATGAATCGGCAAATAAAATTTTTCGAGCAAGAAGTGCGTGCGATCGGGAACGTAATTCAAGATCTTCTCGAAGCGTCGCACATTGAATTTTTAATGTTCCATTACTTTCCATCTCATTTTTTTTTTTCTCAATTTATCTCCTTTAACAAATTTTATTTTATTTTTTTATTTTTTTTAGCCACCTCAACAGGCCAGGAGGCCCAATTACAGAGGGGAACAACGTCACAAACACCAGGCTTGAGAAAAATCACTTTTGATTTTTTGAGTTCTCACCGGGAATCGAACCCGGAACCTCCGTATCGTGAGTCCAGCGTCTTAGCCATTACGCTACGGAGGCCGCCTTTGAAATATTTAAAAAATAAGACGATGCAAACACGCATCTGTAGCTCAATCACAAATGATTATCGACGTGCTTAAAAAAAACTTTTGGTTGTCTGTAAAAGTCGGTTTACAGACGATAATTTTACGTGATAACGTCATAGAAAACATTGATGAAAAAAGCACTTTTATGAATTGAATACGTTCATATCACGGTCGCGTTGCCAAGCACCATAGATGAAAGGCATACTTTGACAAATGTTTCGTTTTTTATTGCTTTCTCAAATTGATTTAAAGCAAATAAATGGCATGATAAATTGTGCACAAACAATTAAAACTCTATAAAACTAAATTATTTTACTTTACTTACAGTTTTGGCGTATTTTCCATATTTAAAGCGGTAATTAATAATCCCGATCGATAACTTTTAACGGATGTTCCATTGTGATCGCGAAAACGTTAAACATCCGTGGTGAGAAATCGTTATCACGTCGCTTATTAGCACGTCGATAGTCACGTGATTGAGCACTATCGATCGACGCGGTAATAAGCGACGTGATAACGATTTTTTTACCATGGATGTTTAACGTTTTCGCGATCACAATGGAACACGCGTTAAAAGTTATCGATCGGGATTATTAAACGAGCGCATCAAGTCGCGAGCCATTTCCCGAGATATATCTTCTTCGCACATATCTTCTTTCAATCTTTCTCGAGTGCCGTATTGCATTTAGCCGGCGTTCGGCAAGCCAAATATTGAGAAAAGCAGTCGACATAATAAACAATCCGACACGCGCGTTGACTTTCTTGATTTGACGTTTGACGTTTAGCCGCGATATTTATTATCATCTATGGTGCTCGGCAACGTTGTGATCGGTCAAAATGGTTAGCGTTAGCACGTTTTTAACTACGTCGATAGTTTCTGTGATTGAGCATTCCTGAAAGTGTCTAAAAAGTTGTGAAAATAAACTTCGAGATTATATGTTAATGTTTATTCAAAGAATCGACGAATTTTGTTGTTAAATACTTTAGTGCTATTATTTTGCTATGAACGCGACTCAATAACGTGTTATGTAAAAATTTAGCCTATCTGATTGTAAGTTTTTTCTTTCATTGTTAGATTTTGTACAAGAAGTAATTAATTTTCCGCAAAAGTTATATCGATTCATGGAAACGCTTTTGAATGGCAAATCAACAAATGAAAATCTACATTTCGACATATTTAACAAAGGAAATTATTGTTAGTATGTTAATTATGTGCTAACAACGATTGAGATGGTTTTTTCAAACAAGGATTGTCAGATAGAAATGATTTGATTAATGAAATTCGCTGTCCGCCTCGTGGCACAGTGGTAGCGCATTCGCTTCCCGCGCACGAAGGTGCTGCGAGTCCGATTAAAACATGAATATTTATTACGAGCTTGTTTAATAAAATTTTTTTTTCCCTAGACGTTGCTTTAAATAGTGGCTTTAGTGTGTAATACTATTTTGTGATAATTGGCACTAAAAAATGAGGGAATCCACTGTTTTCTTACGTATTTTTTTTTCTATAAACGTACAATTTAACTAATAGTTTATTTATTATAATTTTTAAGTTATTGATGCCAACGATTTTTTAGCACATTTCAAATACCGCGCCAAATACTACTATGTACCAAGTGCGTCATTTTTGCAGGAGTGACGTCATAAAACGGGCGGCTAACGGCATGGCACGGCTAACATATTTCTACAGCCAATAACAAAACGGTCAAAAATCTATGAAAACGATTTTCTTGTATAGGTACTGTCAATTCCATATTAACAGATGTTCTATGGAGAGTGAATGGCGGCCATCTTTAAAAACGGAAACGGAAAACACTACACTTTGATACAAGGAGTGACGTCATTGTTTAAGATTTTGAAATTAATGCTATTTTCAACATTTTTTATTTATTTTGGTAAAAAAAAAAATTATGGAGATATTTGAAATCCGACTTTAAAATTTTTAAATATTTTCGCGTCTACACAAAAGCATGTTTAAAATTCAATTCGAGGTAGCAGTGGATTTCCTCATTAGAGCAGAATGTAAGGCTGAGATAAACAATATCGACAAAATTAATAAAGGTCTTTTACCTTGGTTCGGTCATGTAGAGCGAATGGACGACGAAAGGACAGCTAAAAAAATATATGATGCGACTGTGCCTGGGCGTAGGAGTCGAGGAAGGCCGAGAAAGACATGGCATGGATCATTAAAACAAAAACTTGAAAGTGGGCATGTGAGAAGTCGGAATAATCGACGTTGCGTGCATGAGAAGATGTATGAATGTGGCGGGAGCAAGAGAAGTGTGCCAGGACAGAGTGGTGTGGCGTTCTATCCTCTCTGCCTACCCCTCTGGGGTTAGTTAGTTAGGTAGAAATTAAGTATACATACATACGCATACATAGTGAATGCTTTTAAAATTATTGATATTATTAGCGTCTGCAGTTTCCATATGTGATAAATCGTTATCTTGTATAATGTTATAAAGGTCAATATGACATCAAAGTTTAAAATTATTTATGCACGAAGTTTATGTTACACTATTAATGTATCATATCATCATCATCACACGATATTCGCTCCCTATGTGGAGCATATGGATTCTACAAGCTGTCGCACCCGCGCATCATCCCAAGTCAAGTCCACGTCCCGCAAACTGCCGGAAGATTGTCAACAGCGGACGTCCAGGACGCCGAGAACCTGATGGCTTGTGAGATAGGCGAGCATGGTGGCGGCTCGGGAGAGCGTGCGTAGTATATGGGCGCCGGATGACAGTAGATACCAAGGGTTGGGTTGCCTCACCTCTGTGTTCCTTACAGTGTCTGCCAGATAGGATGATAGGATGATAGTGTGAGATGCACACATGCGTTCTGTCCTCTCCCCTCTTTTCCCCTAATCCCCCCTCCATTGAGACCCTGACCGCGGATGCACGGGTGGATGTCTGGGATGGGGGGCCTGGCGATGGCGGGATACCGGTCTCCACACGGGTGGTTGTAATTACTAATAAATAATGATCGGGGGTAGAAACTAACATCCCTACCACTGTTAATTTGGGCCGACTCTGGTTGGTTTGGGTGATGGAAACAATGACAATTATAATACATAAGCCGAGACGGTGTAGGGGTACAATGAAAGCATTTGTTCGCGTACATAATCGTAAATTCATCCGTATTTTTATCACACTAACAATCTTAAAATCGCGGTTTAGCTTGTTGAAAAAATCGGTAGAGTTGGCTGGACTGAAAATAGACTCAATTGGCTTTAAAGCAGTCTAGGGAAAGGGTGGGGCTTTCATTGTTCCATACAAAGTCAAACCACCGCACACCTAATATTCTCCTAAGACAGCTATTCTCTGCAGTGAGAAGTCTGGTTATTTTGGGCCCTGGTCAGGTGCCACGATACGCAGCCATAGAGGAGAACAGGTGTGATGCAGGAGTTATAAAGGCGGCTGACCTGACAGTTTAAATGCTTTTAAAAACGTAAAAAACAAATAACATATTTACATTTTTAGCTATACGAACAATTTCCTGTGTGCAAACATACAATAATAACTTACAATCGCGCTTAAAAAATGCACAAATTTAGCGTTTTTTTGGGGTAACTTAACAACTTGCCGTGCAGCTGTCAAAACAAAACATTTTTTGCTCTCTGGTTTGTATAGTAAAGCGTAAAAGCGGGCTAAGCTGTGATTGGTTGATACGCGATTGGGTTACGCCTTCATTATGTATTGTCAAATTTAATTTCGCTTTTAAAAATGTATTTATTAAAATTATTTTATTTAACCTAACCTATCATTAACCTACTGTATAAATTTCATAACCTATTATATAGGATATTGCTTTTAAATAGCCATTTTATTATAATTATTTTATTTAAACCCTAACCTATTTTAACCTACTGTATAAATTTCTCTCTTCGACTCTTTTTCTACATCTTGTCATATCTATGGATTTAGCAATAGACTAGTCCTCATAAAAAGCACGGCAAGTTGTTAAGTTACACCGTTTTTTTTGATGGACGGTACAGTTTGTCTCGTATAAAGTGCGCTTAAGTAAAATTGCAAAAACTCCTATGCAAATTGGATATATGTCTTTATTTTATTAATTATATTTGAGATAAGCATTATCGACAAAATTAAGAAAGGACTTTTCATATTGGAGGCCACTGGGAAATATTTACGTACGTATTAAAATTTAATAATATTATAACTTCTTAAGGAGTTCTGGTACCAACCCTTATGTATGGTAGTGAAGCGTGGTGTTGGAAAAACAAGGATGAAAGTAGACTGAATGCTTTGAAATGCGATCTATGTGTGGTAAGACTATGTATGATAGGTGTACAAATGTCCAAATTAGAGCAGAGTGCAAGGCTGAGATAAGCATTATCCACGTAATTAAGGTCTCTTACGATGGTCTGGTCATGTGGAGCGAATGAGCGATGAAAGAACGGCTAAAAGAAGCTTAAATGCAAGTGTGCCTGGATGTAGAGGCCGCGGAAGGCCGAGAAAGACAACCTGGCACGATCAAGTACTTGAAAGTGGTCATGTGAAAAGTCGGAATAATCGGCGTATGTGCATGAGATGATGTATATCTTGTAGAGGAAGCGAAGGGAGTCTGACAGGAAGAGTGGTATGGCGTTCTATCCTCTCTGCCTAAAATGGCGCGATGGTTAGTTAGTTAGTTAGTTAAATTATATTTGATGACAATTCAATCAACTTCGTATTAAATTTTGTCGAAAAACATGGGTCAGACAAAAAAAATCGACTCCAAATATGACGTAGATTCACTGGTTTCCCGCTTGTACATCGAGTTTTGATACACCCTGTATAAAAGGCAATTTGGTGAAGTGTCTTTAATGCGACCTAGAACCTTATTTTTACCTGACTAAGTTAAGACGTCCTTGTATAGATAAACTGTGAGAATATAGAAAAATTAAAGTATGATAATTAGACGATTTAGCCGTACCTTTGGTCAAGGCAGTCCACTATGACGACTTCACTGATGTCAACACAATTAACAACTGATTTACAATAGTGCCGGACGTCTTACATTACGTCAATCAATCGATTCAATTATTTGAATAACAGGTATTATTATTACAGGATAATTTATATAGCGCCGTTTTCGTATAAATATACCTCAAGGGCGCTTTTAATATTTAATTTAACAGCTCGGGAAATTTAAAAGTGAGTGAAAAACTCAATTTTGAGTAGAAAATACCATTATCAAAATTTAACAAAAGATTGTGAGAACTCTGGCTCAGAGGCAAATCCGCCTAACTTCGATTTCAAGGAAGCAATTAATAGTGTAAAAACAGAACTTCTGAACGAAATGAAAAAAAATGTTCGGAGAAATTAAGGAAATCAAATCCAGCATAGAATTCTACCATTCTAAACTAGAAGATTTGACAAGCAAGGTAGCAAATCTAGAAGAAAAATGTAAGGATCTCGACACGCATAAGGACCGATTTACGTCGTTGGAGTCTAAAATAGCATTAATGAAAGTGAAATTTGACCAACTTGAACAAGACAATTTAAAACAGAATATAGAAATAATAGGGATCCCTGAAAAAAAAATGAAAATCTACCTAAACTGATTGAAACATTAGCGGAAAAAAATGGGAACTGAAGTCACCTCTGCAGACATTGTCTCCGTTCATAGGGTGCGCGTAAAGGAGCTGCCTAAGAACCGCCCTAATTTCACTCGGCCGATTATAATTAAATTTACGACGCAGAGTATTCGGGACAAAATACTAGCGGCAGCAAAGAAAAATAAGGATTTAACCTCTACAGACATCAATCTCCCAGGAGACAACAAGATTTACATGAATGAGAACCTGACGCCAACAACCCGTGCTCTCTTCAGTGAAGTCAGAAGTCTCTGCAAGAAAAAAAGCTTCAAATTTGCCTGGGTGAAACAGGGTCAGGTTTTTGTCCGGAAACATGAAGCAAGTCCTATCATTAAAGTGTTGACTAATTCTGTCTTACAAAATATTTTTTTATAACTTCTAAAACTTTTATTTCTTGTAAATTTTTATTTCTTGTTAAATGCAGTAATTTCTATCTATCCAAACTCAGTTATACATGTTTATTTTTTAATGGATCGAGTTTAATTCTATCCAATATCAGTTATGCGTGTTGCGGATTTAATATAGATAATAAAATAGGGCCAAATCCGAAATAAGAGGTTATTACCAAAATGTTACTGGTCTCCGCTCGAAAACCAATGACTTCCACCTAAATGTTACCAATAATGATTATGATATAATCCTTATAACAGAGACATGGCTTCTTCAAAGCATTCATAACTCCGAACTTTTCGATGACCGCTATCAGGTTTACAGACGTGATAGGGGTGGCTCTAGACGCGGTGGGGGTGTGATGATTGGAATAAGGAAAGAATTCAAAGTTTATCATCAAATTAACTGGGAATCATCTGCAGAAGACATTTGGCTAACGCTAACTGTTGAAAACAATGCTAAGATTAACATTTGTTGTGTCTATATTCCACCAGGCAATAACCATTCTACTTACACCCACGATTTTCTCAATAAATTAGGCGAACTAAGAACCAAGTATCCTAATGACGAATTTCTTATTATTGGCGATTTCAACTTGCCCCAAATTTTGTGGCAGAAAAGCACAGATGGAAATATGTCTATCTTGAATAGTGATCACTCGAATAATCTATCAGAATTCTCTGACACTCTCTCATTTACTGGTCTCTCCCAATATTGTTCAATACCAAATAGTAATGACAAATATTTAGATCTTGCATTAAGTTCTTTAAAGTTAATAGTGACTAATTCTTCTCAACCCTTGATCCCTGAATGTCGACATCATAAAGCTTTGCTTATTGATATCGAACTAAAATTATACACACCAATGCCTAAACAATCTCGTACAATTAGACTATTTAGAAAAGCTGATTATATCATTATTAATGACTGCATGGGAAATATTGATTGGGAAAAGGAATTTTCCAACCTCTCAACTAACAGGGCTGTGGAGAAATTTTACTATAAATTGTCAGAAATTATATCTACCAATGTTCCCACGAGAGAGTGTAACTTGCACAATTCATACCCAACGTGGTATAGTCCTGCATTAATCAAACTAATTAAAGAAAAACTTAAAATGTTTAAAAAGTGGAAAAAATTTAACAATCCTTTGGATAAAATTGACTTTAATGTTCTGCGCGCAAGACAAAAAAGAATGGCTAAGATCTGCTTTAAAAAATTTGTTGATAATGCTGAGTCAAAAATTAGCCAAGATCCAAAACAATTTTGGACCTTTGTTAAAAATAAGCGGAAAGATCAAGGCTTACCGCAATCCATGACTCTTGGAGACAGTATAGCAGATGACCCAAAACAAATCTGCGAACTATTTTCACAACATTTTGCGTCTTCTTTCAATCATCACACTCTTAGTTCGCATTCATCTAGTACCAATATACAAACTGACAATCATGTCAATATATCTTCTATTTCGGTCTCCCTGAATATGATTATTAGTATTATAAAAAACCTTTCTAATAACTCAAGTGGAGGAAGCGACAATGTTCCGTCATATTTTATAAAGATGAGCTGCTATGAAATTGCCAAACCCCTATTATTACTTTTTCGAAGGTCACTAAATGAAGGGGTATTTCCAGACCTATGGAAACGTGCCTATATAACTCCTATATTTAAATCTGGATCCAAGAATGATATAAAAAATTATCGCCCTATCTCTAAACTTTGTATTATAAGTAAAATCTTTGAAAAAATAATCTATAATCAATTATACAGCGCGCCGTAAAGGGGCTCGATAATAGAAAATCAACACGGGTTTGTAAAATTTAAATCTGTGACATCAAATCTCGCAGTGTTTTTGGAGTTTATTCTAAAGGCCATGGACGAAAGGACTCAAGTAGATGCAGTCTACACTGACTACTCAAAAAGGCCTTTGATAGCGTTGTACATAGTATATTATTAAATAAACTGTGGAGTTTGGGGATTCATGGTGATCTCTATAGGTGGCTAGTTTCCTACCTTAGTAAAAGGCTTCAATCAGTAGCAATTAACGGGTTTGTTTCAGAACTTGTAAACGTACCATCTGGGGTCCCTCAGGGATCACACTTGGGGCCTTTACTTTTCATAATTTTTATAAATGACATTGGTCGGTGTTTCGAGTTTGCACACTTTTTGCTTTTTGCTGACGACATGAAAATATATTTTACCATTAAATCACAGCAAGATTGTATCAGACTCCAAAGTGACCTTAACAGACTAGACGAATACTGTAAACTTAACTATCTAAAATTAAATACTAAGAAATGCTTTGTCTTGACTTTCTCCAGAAATAAACTTAAAATTTTGAATAACTACAAACTAGATAATTACAATCTTTCAAGAGTCAACGAAATCCGAGATCTCGGTATTATATTAGACCATAAGTTGACATTTGAGGCACATGTCAACTCAATTGTTAACAAGGCCTATCAAATGTTAGGCTTCTTGTTTCGTATAGGCAAAGAATTCAGTAAATGTGCATACACTTAGACTATTATATTTCACCTATGTTAGAAGCCAATTAGAATTTGCATCCCCTGTTTGGAATGAAATTCTTTTATTAACAGATCCTGCAACATGTATAATAATACGTTTAATTATATAGACTTAACTCATATTAAATTGGATAGGTTGAAAAAAGATGCTGCAAGTATTTTGTTTTAAAAATTAAGTATTTTGTTTTAAAAATTATATGTTATTTAGTTAATCTAATAAGGTATGTGATGAGTACCTATCCTGTACATACATTGATTATCTAGGTATTATAGTTTTTATTTTTTTTTATTGTTTCTAAATTTTAATTTCTAAAAAATGCCAATTTTATTTTTCAGTTATGTTACTTTTCCTTTAAAACATTTTAATTTATGCTTCACATATTACAAATAAGCAACTGTGTACAGGATGGGTACTTTGCAACAATAATAAATGTTTCAATATTTTTAGTACTTAAGTGATGGCCTTTAAGTGGACATTATTGTTAGAAATTAATGTTGTATATATTTAAAATAAGTGTATGTCTGTTGGCTGTCCATAAACAAATAAAATAACAAAAATAACAAGAACATATAGGTCTTAAGTCATCACTTCACTCTCACAGTTGCGCACTTCTGGTGGGAGAGCATTCCAAGCCACAGGGCCCGCAACCGCAAAAGCGCGCTCTCCAAACTTTGTGCGCTGATTGAGGATCGGTACTAAAACCCTGCCTATAGCTGTAGATGTAGCTGATCGAAGTGTGAGACGTCTCTCAGCTAGTTCATCTGGAATGCAAAGCTAATATTTAAATAACTCGTATTTTTTATGTAACAGGTGTTAATTGGGTTCTTTCCGATTTTTTATTTTTTATTTCAAAAAAATGATTGAAAAATAACAATATCAAGGAAATTTTTACGATGTCATATGAATTTTTTAGCGCGGTTTGAAATAGCGCTTTTTCAAATCGCTCGCAAAATCCTCCATTTGGCGCGCATGCGGTGTGACGTCACATCAATATGGGCGCTCACTTCGTAATGAATTTCCCGCCTTTTATAATGGACGGGTATGACGTCATTAGCCAATAACGGGCGTTAAAAGTCACTCGTAATTTCGTGTTTTCAAACATAAATTTATAAATGAAAAAACAAAATTTTTGATCATTGTGTTTTATATCGTTGGAATTGTAAAAATATACTTTAAATATTTATAACGTTTTCAAAGATATTCATGCTATCTGGAAGAACCCTATTATGTAACTGGTTATATTTAAACAACATCATCATCGTCACACCATATCCGTGTGTGGAGTATGGAATCCACAAACTGCCTCCAGGCCGAGCGACCGGCCGCCAGCTCCCGCGCATCCTCCCGAGTCGAGTCCGCGTCCCGCAGCTCTGGCGCAAGCTGCCAACAGTGGACGACCAGGACGCCGAGAACCTGATGCCTTGTAAAATAGGCGAGCGTGGTGGCGGCTCTCGGGAGGCGTGCGTAGTATACGGCTCTGCCTACCCCTTCGGAGGAATGGCGTGATGGTTAGTTAGTTGAACTATTAAATAAAATAATATTTCATACTAAATATGTAATACCTGGGACTGGCGCCGAAGCGTAAGACTGATCGTCTTGCCTTCATGATGTCACAAATTATTAAGATCCGCTGCACTTGTGTATCAATGCAGTGCCCTATGCACCGTTGGATGCGGAAAGGAGAGAGTAAGAAGTACATCTTTAAAATGTTGGTAGACCTCTTTTTGGGATCGGTCACGTATTATTTATTTATTTTATTGTTTTTACGCCCTTAGGGCTTTAACATAGACATTTTTAAATTATTACACAGTAGGTAGCTATAAACCGTGCTAACCACGTGCTAGCCCTAACGATTTGATCGATCACAGTGACATTCGTTCGATACCGTGGTATCGATAGCCGAGCATAGCCGATCTGAGCCGAGCGGGGCCGATGCACGCTATAACGCGGCCTTACGTCAAACGTTAAATCAACGCGCTTGTCGGATTTTTTTATTATGTCGACTGCTTTTCTCAATATTTGGCTTGCCGAAAACCGGCTAAATTATAATAAAGATTGAATGAAGATTTGTGCGAATAAGATATATCTCGGGAAATGGCTCGCGACTAGTATGCGCTCGTTTAATAATCCCGATCGATAACTTTTAACGCGTGTTCCATTGTGATCGCGAAAACGTTTAAACATCCATGGGTAAGAAATCGTTATCACGTCGCTTATTACCGAGTCGGTACTGATCTGTGATCGAGCAACAGACACTGTTCCCTAAAATGCACTAGATTTGTGTTGAAAACATCAATATTGTTAGTATACTTGTTAGCCAGTGCGTGCATTCTTCGTATCGGTGAGTTAGCACTGTAATTGGTCGATGATTGGCTGCAGTAAAGTAGTGCATTACTGCGGGTAACTCGACCAGGCACTTATTGTAAAATCTATCGGTTATTTTCATAACCGGTTGCGAATTATTAGGTTATTCGGTTACGCGCGTCCCTGACGGCGAAGTGCGAAGTAGATTCGTGACGAAATTTCATATTAAATCTAAACATGATTCGTGATATCGGGAGAATCTTCTTTCATTCTTGGAAATATTGACAGGAGTAAGTAACCAGTGGTCAATGAAATTAACAGAATTGTTAAAGGGATAATTCCAGGATATTTGCAAAACAAATTAAAAAACAATGACTTTTTTCATAAATATGCAACAAGAGGTTCAAAAAATATAAGATAAGAAAAGAAAAGAAAAACTATGTCACAGAATTGTCTCATGTATAAGGGCATTAAAATGTATGAGGAGATTCCAGATGAAATATAAGAAATGAACAAAATGTTAAGTTATTTAGGGCTAAGTGTAAAAAATATATGTGTGAGAAATATTAGTGTAGATATTATATCATGGCTAAATTGAATTAATAATAATGATAGGATAAGAATAGTTAGGAAAAAAATAAATTAAGTGCAATGCAAAATATACATAAAGCATGGAGTATGATACGTGCACTAATGTTGAAATTAGAGCAGATTGCAAGGCTGAGATAAGCATTATCGACCAAATTAAGAAAGGTCTTTTACGTTGGTTCGGTCATGTAGAGCGAATGGACGATGAAAGAACGGCAAAAAAAATATATGATGCAACTGTGCCTGGATGTAGAAGTCGAGGAAGGCCGAGAAAGACATGGCATGATCAAGTAAAAACAAGTGCTTTAAAAGTGGGCATGTGAGAAGTCGGAATAATCGACGTGCGTGCATGAGAAGATGTATGAATGTGGAGGAAGCAAGAGAAGTATGCCAGGAGAGAGTGGTGTGGCGTTTCCATCCTCTCTGCTACCCCTTCGGGGAAATGGCGTGATGTTAGTTAGTGATTAGTTAGTTAGTTAGTATATGTAAAAAAATATATATATTAAATAAATAAAATAATAAAAAAATATATTAAAAAATAGTCTATCGAACCAGTTAATAAGACCCTACTCCACCACGTGGCTCGCGGCCGCTTCCCATACAAACGTATTCCCCGATTTTCTCTCTGTAGCTCAATCACAGATAACTATCGACGTAGTTAAAAGCGTGCTAATCACGTGCTAACGCTAACGATTTGAGCGATCACAATGACATACCGTTCAATACCGCGATCGCCGAGCCGAGCATTGACGATCTGAGCCGAGCGGAGCCGATGCGCGCGATATCGCGGCCGTACGCCAAACGTCAAATCATCGCGCTTGTCGGATTTTTTATTATGTCGACTGCTTTTCTCAATATTTGGCTTGCCGAAAACCGGCTAAATGCAATACGGCACTCGAGAAAGATTGAATGAAGATATATGTGCGAATAAGATATATCTCGGGAAATGGCTCGCGACTAGAAGCGCTCGGTTAATAATCCCGATCGATAACTTTTAACGCGTGTTCCATTGTGATCGCGAAAACGTAAAACATCCATGGGTAAGAAATCGTTATCACGTCGCTTATTACCGAGTCGATAGTGATCTGTGATCGAGCAACTGGTCATAAGTGTGGAGAAAAGGACGTTTTTATTGACGTGATAACGTCTAATAAGTCGATGAACGCCGGCTGCACACACGAAAAAGCATGACTCATTGTCACGCCCCGCCTGAGCCGAGTGTGCAAGCGAGGGCGCGGAACAAGCGATAGAGAGGCACGATCGGCCTGAGCGTTCGGTTTGTGACGCATCCATCTCTCTTCCACTCCATCGGCCGATGCGTCCGAGCATAAGGGAGACAGCAGCAGCACACAAGAAGAAAAAACAAAAAAAATGATAATTTATGGAAAAATTTGTAATTTTCAATTAACTCCTTTGTATTATAAAAAAATTATGATAATGAGGGAATCCACTGTTTTCTAAAGTAATTTTTTTCTATAAACTTACTATTTAACTAAACAAAAAAAATATATTTAATATATTTTTTAAAGTTATTGATGAAGATACGATTTTTTAAAGTTGCACATTTCAAATACCGCGCTAAATACCAACTATGTACTAACTGCGTTATTTTTGCAGGAGTGACGTCATAAAACGGGTTGTTTAATGCCATGGTATTTCTCCAGCCAGTAACAAAACTGTCAAAAATCTATGCAAACTGACGCGGGAAGCACAGATAAATATACCGTCGACTCAACTGTCATATACTGTTAACAGCTGTTCTAGGTAGACTGAATGGCGGCCATCTTTTTTGCAATAGAAGCTTGTATGTAGATTGTATTCCATATTAAAATGCCATGGAACGCGGCTACGGGGGTTTAAAAACGGAAACCGGAAACACTACACTTAGATACAAGGAGTGACGTCATTGTTTAAGATTTTGAAATGAATGGTATTTTCAACATTTTTTATTAATTTTTTGCGTGCGTTTTTGGGATATTTCATCCCACTTCAAAAAATTTTAAATATTCGCGTCTACACGAAAGCATTTTTAAAATTCAATTCCGGGTAGCAGTGGATTTCCTCATTGTATTTTTATTCATATGTATTTCATTTTTTTTTGTGCGATAGGGTAGGTATGTATTGTGTACTTTTATTTTTAGTTGAATTAGTATTTATGCACCTACTGACGAGTTGCAGTAGGCAACTCAGTAGGACATGTATTGTTTTCTTTTATGTATATATTGAAATAAAAAAAATTAAAAATTTTTTTTTTAAAAAAAACAAAGTTTTTTTTAAAAATCGCTCGCGAACCGATGGTTTATGATTTCAAATATGAAATGAAATAAGAAACTGGTTTTAAAATTGAGTTTTGTTAAGAAGTATTTGTTTAGTAATTTTCGTCACATTAAAAAGTTTAGTGGTTTTAACACACTAAGATTCTTTCCAAACATCACTTCACTCTCACAGTTGCGCATCTCTGGTGGGGGCATTCCAAGTCATAGGGCCAGCAACCGCAAAAGCGCGCTCCCCGAATTTTGTGCGCCGATTGCGGATCGGTATTAAAACCTTGCCTGTAGATGTACATTAGTGTTATTTAGTTAAAAAAAATAAAAACCCCGTTTTGTGTGCGCCGCTAACTTTGTCCTATTGTATACTATACTAGCCAATTCTTAAGAACTCTTGCCTATAGATCTGTAGCTCAATCACAGATAACTATCGACGTAGTTGGAAACGTGCTAACGCTAACGATTTGAGCGATCACAATGACGTACTGTTCAATACCGCGATCGCTGAGCCGAGCATTGACGATCTGAGCCGAGCGGAGCCGATCTACGCTATATCGCGGCCGTACGTCAAACGTCAAATCATCGCGCTTGTCGGATTTTTTATTACGTCGACTGCTTTTCTCAATATTTGGCTTGCCGAAAACCGGCTAAATTAAAATAAAGATTGAATGAAGATTTGTGCGAATAAGATATATCTCGGGAAATGGCTCGCGACTAGTATGCGCTCGTTTAATATCCCGATCGATAACTTTTAACGCGTGTTCCATTGTGATCGCGAAAACGTTAAACATCCATGGGTAAGAAATCGTTATCACGTCGCTTATTACCGAGTCGGTAGTGATCTGTGATCGAGCAACTGGAGTGAGATGGAGAAAGATCGATTACATTTCTTTAAACTGGACAGTTTAGAAAAAAGGAGAAAAGTAATCGATCTCACTTGCTTGCATAAAATTATAAATAGTCACCTTGACACAACGCTAATGAGCGAAATCGATCTGCGTACCAATTTACGACATTTTCAGAGTTGAGCGCTTTTCCTCCAATACAGGATATTGGTTACAGTTACAATCCTCTCTCTCGTATGTGCAGAGAGTACAATGTAATACACAGGGACAGCACTGAAGGTACAGATGGGACATCTTCGGAAGCTCCGTAGGTGGGTTCAAGAGAAGGTTGTCCGCCAGATATTTGTCATCACTTTTGCGCCTATATGTGTGTTATATTTACTTAAGCATTGTGTGTATGTCACATTTTCATCAACATTATGGTTTGGCGTTCTATCCTCTCTGCCTACCCCTTCGGCGAAATGGCGTGATGGTTAGTTAGTTATAGGTTAGTAATAGGTTACGATTTAATTTCAATCCCCCTAGTTTTAAGCATAGAAATACGAAAAAAGTAAACAGCTGACTAGTCGCCGACAACAAACATGGCCGGATAATCGGTACATCTCTAATATAATGATTATTCTTCTTGAACGACGATGAAGTGTTCTGTTATTTCCCATGACTCATTATTTTACTATACACGGAGTAACAAAACTCGTAGAACAACCCGAAAACTGGTGAATCTACATCATATTTATTTTATTTTATTTTTATTGTTTTAACGCCCATAGGGCTTTTACATAAACATTTTAAAAATGTTACACAGTAGGTAGCCAAATTAGAAACAAAAATGAAAAAGAAAATACATACGAATAT
Organism: Micrasema minimum; assembly: GCA_022494985.1. Lineage (NCBI taxonomy): Eukaryota > Metazoa > Arthropoda > Insecta > Trichoptera > Brachycentridae > Micrasema > Micrasema minimum. Next base: position 41,391 of record JAGVSP010000567.1, read on the forward strand.
TCGATTTGGCAAGAAAACTTACGCTAAGAAAAAAATACAATTTTATATTAACTGGAGCAAGTTACAAATGGTTAATTAAAAAATACAATAAGATAATAATAAAAAAATATAAAATTAAATGGAGCAAGTTTCAAATAGCACACTCACTATTCATTACCGCCAGAGATGGCATCCAGACACTGTTCCCTAAAATGCACTAGATTTGTGTTGAAAACATCAATATTGTTAGTATACTTGTTAGCCAGTGCGTGCATTCTTCGTATCGGTGAGTTAGCACTGTAATTGGTCGATGATTGGCTACAGTAAAATAGTGCATTACTACGGGTAACTCGACCAGGCACTAGTATACTAATTAAATTTGTTAGTTGACAACAATCAAACATAGATTTTAATACTTTGAACAGAAAGAGCAAATCATTTAATATTCTTATATTTTCTAATGTTTGTATATTCAAAAAGTTATTTAAAAAGTTATAATTTATATTTACAATGGGGATATTTCATTTAAAATTAATAAAGCGCAAAAATTAATGTTGGACTCTTTCAATGTTTTTTACGTGAACCCTGTAATAAGGAGACCAAATGACCGAGTTATATTCAAGCTGACTTTTTACTAAAGCAATATACAAAATTTCCATAGTTTTTCACAGATTCGAAATTATTTATTGTTCGCAGCAAAAATCCCAATGTTCTCATACTTATTATTATTGATAGTTGAATGTTGAATTTATGACTTAAGCCCATTTTACGGGACACTGACACTGAGGGATCGTCCCACCTCCACCCGCGACTGTTATAGAGTCCTTGGGGACTCTCTGTCAGTCACGCTATTTTATGCAGGACTTGCATAAGCAAATTGCAGGGCGAATGTTTCCAAGTGAAGTTAAGTCAAGAGGGCGACAGCATCGATCAAGTCAAAAGAAAATCATGATGCCGCCACCCTTACGATCCCTTAGTGTCTCCATATCGAAATTATCTTATTTTTTTAAATTTTATTTATTTATTCATTCATTCATTCATTCATTCATTCATTCATTCATTCATTCATTCATTCATTCATTCATTCATTCATTCATTCATTCATTCATTCATTCATTCATTCATTCATTCATTTCATTCATTCATTCATTCATTCATTCATTCATTCATTCATTCATTCATTCATTCATTCATTCATTTACAGGAAAACCAACAGTCAAATAATCATTATAATAACATTAAAAGAAAACAGAGTAGACCAATTAGAGGTTTTCACAGGTAGTAACAACAAAGATAAAAAAGAAAGAAAAATATCTTTATTAATGCACACAAACATACAAAAAACTGTACAGTTTCTCGTGCAGTTTGCAATCTGTCCTGTATAAAGCGAAAACTGCGTGGAATATTGAATTGTCCGTGCGACGCGCGACGTTTGGCTGACCTGACAGTTAATGTTTTTTGACGTGATAACGTCTAATAAATCGATGAACGCCGGCTGCACACACGAAAAAGCATGACTCATTGTCACGTCACGTGATAAGGTACGGCAGGGGACGTATGAAATAGTGTCTGCCAGATAGGATGATAGTGTGAGATGCACACATGCATTCTGTCCCCTCCCCTCTTTTCCCTAATCCCCCTCCATTGAGACCCTGACCGCGGATGCGCGGGCGGATGTCTGGGATGGGGGGCCTGGCGAGGCGGGATACCGGTCTCCACACGGGTGGTTGTAGTTACTAATAAATAATGATCGGGGTAGAAACTAACATCCCTACCACTGTTAATTTGGGCCGACTCTGGTTGGTTTGGGTGATGGAAACAATGACAATTATAATACATAAGCCGAGGGGTACAATGAAAGCATTTGTTCGCGTACATAACGTAAATTCATCCGTATTTTTATCACACTAACAATCTTAAAATCGCGGTTTAGCTTGTTGAAAAAATCGGTAGAGTTGGCTGGACTGAAAAAAGACTCAATAGTCTTAAAGCAGTAGTCTAGGGAAAGGGTGGGGCTTTCATTGTAGTGTCACGTTCCGCTTGAGCCGAGTGTGCAAGCGAGAGCGCGGAACAAGCGATAGAGGCACGATCGGCCTAAGCGTTCGGTTTGTGACGCATCTATATCTCTTCCACTCCATCGGGCACACAAGAAGAAAAAACAAAAAAAATGATAATTTATGGAAAAAATTGTAATTTGTATTATACAAAATAATGATAATTCAGTAATATAATTCAATTCAATTCATAAAAGTATGCTGTTTTTCATCAATGTTTTCTTATGACGTTATCACGTAAAATTATCGTCCGTAAACCGACTTTACAGACAGCCAAAAGTTTTTTGCTATTGATGTTAATGTATTAAATGCTTTAAAAAACGCAAATAACAAGTAACATATACTTATTTACATTATTAGCTATATTAACAATTTCCTGTGTGCAAACATGCGATAATAACTTATGATCGCGCTTAAAAATATAGGTACATATTAAGCGTGTCTTATGTCAGACTGTACAGTTTACTGAACAAGAAACTGTATACAGTTTTCTGTCATGTATAAAGTGCGCATAAGCGTTCAGTGATTCCCTCTTTTTTCTTCTACTTTCTGCTGTTTCAAGAATAATCTATGCATTAACTAACTAACTAACCATCACGCCATTTCCCCGAAGGGGTAGGCAGAGAGGACAGAACGCCACACCACTCTGTCCTGGCACACTTCTCTTGCTTCCTCCACATTCATACATCTTCTCATGCACGCGCGTCGATTATTCCGACTTCTTACACGCCCATTTGTTTTTACTTGATCATGCCATGTCTTTCTCGGCCTTCCTCGACTTCTACATCCAGGCACAGTCGCGTCATATATTTTTTTAGCCGTTCTTTCATCGTGCATTCGCTCTACATGACCGAACCAAGATCTTTCTTAATTTTGTCGATAATGCTTACCTTAGCCTTGCACTCTGCTTTAATTTCGACATTTATACACCTATCATACATAGTCTTACCACACATTCACCTGAGAGATCGCATTTCAACAGCATTCAATCTACTTTCATCTTTATTTTTCCAACTCCATGCTTCGCTTCCATACATAAAGGGTTGTACCATTATGCATTTTGCAATCATCTATTTTTCAAAACAAAGTAGGAACCTATTACTAGGTAAATAATATATTAATTTTTAAAATTTATAGTTCGTGTTTATACCATCCAACAGACACAAGTGAATTGAAATTAAAATTAATTACCACGATAATCATAATAAAATCGTATTGATATAAATTTACTAATGTCAGGGTACTTGTTGACTTACAATATGATAAAAATTATTTCAAACACAATAAAAAATAACCATTACTTACATTATTGAAAACAATCTTACCTTCTGTTAGGAGTCAACCGATTTCGCTGTTGCAAATTTTAACAGCAATATTCACAAAACATTGGAAAAACAATCAAACCACTTGAATTGGTCGATCAAAAACGACGATAATCGTAATCGAACGTCTTAGTGATACAAATTTAATTTACTAATGTCGGTGTATTTGTTAACTTACAATACGATAAAAATTATTTCAAACACAATAAAAATAACCATTACTTATTGAAAACAATCTTACCTTCTGTTAGGACGTTAGGAGTCAACCGATGTCGCTGTTGCAAATTTTAACAGCAAAATTCACAAAACATTGGAAAAACAATCTAACCACTTGAAGAATTTATGTTTATTATTGCACATGAAGTGACAGTTATTTCAAAATTATTGGTCGATCAAAAACGACGGTTGTCTATCGAAATATACGTCACATTATTACATAACTTAAATATATTTAATAATCGGAACTAAGAATATACAATTCTAAAACACTATTCTTCGTAAAATGCGTTGAAAATAAAAACGCTTTCTGCGTGCCATTTTAAAAATAAACAAAGATGGCCGCGCGCCTTAGTGATGAGAGGTCAAAAAAATTAATCTCGCCAGATTTTTCGCCAAAATTCCTCAGATTTCACAAAAACTACAAAAAAATCCCAGATTCGAAAAATTACGTTTAAAATGTTAACATACTTCAACAAACATTTAAGTTGCATTTTGTTAAAAAATAAGATATAAAGTTTATATTTGTAACAATTTATTTTACTGCGGATCCTGAATAACGCCATTTTGAATAATTACTTGCTGTGCTTTCTATTATACATAAAACTTTGACACATCACAGTGGCCACTTAATCCAGCCAATGACAAGACCTGTTGGCTGGGTTAAGTCATCATACTTGGAGTCGTATTTTGTAGAAAAATTTGTTTTCTTTATTTTATTTTATTTATTTGACTTTTTGTACATGCAAGTATGTAACATTGGCAGTATTTATTCAAAAAATTTATAGGTCGCTTCAACCAATGTAAAAAGAACGCTGGCGGTCAATTAGGCGATTATCGGCCTTATTTGGGACGTGGGGTGGGCGGGTCACATGCGCAAACACTCCCCCTCCATTTTCTTCCAGCGTTCTTTTTACATGACGCGACCTGTACTTAACCTTATTTATTTTATTAAAGGATAAGCAACGGGTATATGCAGGTAAATTTAATAATTTCTACACAAAGTCAATGAACTGATACAATAATTAAAAGATTAGAAAGTAAATAATAAAGATTACGATATTATTACAACTGAGAAACTAGTACTTGCAATGTATAATTGTATGATCAAATTTTACAAAGGTTTAGTGGGGCTTTATTTTTGTTCATATTTAGAGTAACAATGCATATTCTCTCCGCTGCCTAATTTTGAGCCATACAGGGCCCTCGTAACAACAATATGTACAAGCGGGAAACCAGTGAATCTTCATCATATTTGGAGTCGATTTTGTAGAAGAATTTTGCAGGTTTTATTTGACCCAAAGTTTTCGAGAAAATTGAGTTCGAAATTTAATTTTTTTTTTCGATTTTTTTTTTTTTGCAAATTGTTATCAAATATCATGTATTTACTCAAATTAATACCATCCATAAAGAAAACAAAATTAAAAAACTTGTTTTAATAAGAATTTGACCAATTTTGCTTAATCTGCCATACTTATGAAAACTTTTGTGAGAAGAAAAAAAACATTTTTTTCAAGCTCAGATTAAAAAGTCATATTACACAATCGTCTCCATATACGATGTAGATTCACCTGTTTTCCTCTTATACATCGAGTTTTGTTACACCCTGTATACACCATGTTCCACGATAAGACCGCGAAACTCCGGAGGGTGATTATTCATTATATTCTGAGAAAAAATCCTAATAAAGTTTTTCTAAAAACTCAATTTTAATTTCTAAAAAAATATGAATTAAAAATCATGTGTGTAATACAGACTGCCTTTATAACTCCTGCATCACACCTGTTCTCCTCTATGGCTGCGAATCGTGGCACCTAACCAGGGCCCAACATACCAGACTTCTCACTGCAGAAGAATAGCGGTGGTTTGTGTAAGGAACACAGAGGTTAGGCAACCCAACACTTGGAATATTAGGTGCTGCGGCCATATACTACGTATGCCTTCCCATGCTTGCCTACTTTACAAGGACGCGTTCTTGTAAATGCCAGATAGGTATGAAATAGTCTATAGGAGATTGATGTATGTATACATGCCTTCTGTCCCCTCCCCTCTATTTCCCTAATTCCCCCTCCATTGAGACCCTGACCGCGGATGCACGGGTGGATGTCTGGGATGGGGGGCCTGGCGAGGTGGAATACCGGTCTCCACACGGGTGGTAGTAATTACTAATAAATAATGATCGGGATAGAAACTAACATACCCTACTACCACTGTTAATTTGGGCCGACTCTGGTTGGTTTGGGTGATGGAAACAATGACAGTTATATTACATAAGCCGAGACAATGGTAGGGGCAATGAAAGCATTTGTTCGTGTACATAATAGTAAATTCATCCGTATTTTTATCACACTAACTATCTTAAAGTCGCGGTTTTGCTTGTTGAAAAAATCGGTAGAGTTGGCTGGACTGAAAAGACACAATAGTCTTTAGAGCAGTCTAGGGAAAGGGTGGGGTCGTCCACTGTTGACAATTATTCGTCGGCAGTTTGCGTCCTTGTTGAGTCCAGCTCTGGTAAGTCCTTCCATTTTCCGATCCTCGTTCGGGCGAAGTTACTAGAGAGTCTCATCGTGGCGGCTCCAACATCCAAAGTAAGACCTTCGCTATTCTTTGAGTACAAATCCCCACTTTTAGCTTCTCTATCAAATATTTTTTTAAAGGGGATTTTTGAACTGTGTTGCTTAGGCGTCTTTGTAGAAGATATGTATATTACGACCTCATAATAATTCTAATGGTAAATATGAAATATTTTACAAGTTAATTTAAATAGCGTATATTTTTCTTGGATAAACAATGAATTATCTCTTATTTGATTTGCATAAATAAAAATTTGCCAGTACATTATTATAAATAGGCAAGAAAATAGTATTTTTCAAACATTGTTACATATTATATCCTCTCAGCAGTTAGCTAGGCTGAGTGAAAACTCTTAACTGGTAAATATTTTTCTATTGTTCCAATAAAACTTATTAAATTTTCACATTGAAAGGAGAATGGAACATTAATTTTATAGTGTCATATTTATATTAGGTACGTGTGACTTTGCAAAAATGTTTTAACAAATTAATCTAACATTTAATAATTAACTAACTAACCTTTTTCGATTTCGTATTAAATTCGTAATGTCAGAAAAATCACTGAAGCAGACATTATACTGACAGATTTCCTATTGAAATGAATCGAATGTAACATCATGAATTTCTGTGAATGCACTTAAAACAGAATCACAAGAACATCTGTGCAAACCGTTTGTTACGTCATGTAAAAAGAACGCTACAAGAAAGTGACGGGGGTTTGTTTTTGAAATTTTGTTTGATGGGCGATCGGTGGCGTCACGGATCTTATGCGGAATTTTTACTATAAATAATTGTAATTATTAATTATCCGATTCCACATCAAGGGTTGCACTGATGGAATTGTGATTCCTCACTGCTATGTTTCTGCATTCACAGAAAAGTTAACAAACCACGCCCATGTTTTCAGAAGCTGATTTAATACTTATAAAACATGGGTATTTTGGTGAAAATTATATTGCTAGCCCTGTATAGTAATGATGGCACAAGCTGAAATCCTTCCAACAAGTAAGGGGTAGTCAAATTAATTAACTAATATTTTAATAAATAAATTAACAGTTGAATTTGTGGACTCCTTCTTGATATATAATACATTTAGATCTGCCTTGCAGAGTAAATTATTTAGAAAAAGTAATGACACGAAGATTCTGCACCTCAATACTCTTACTCGGGTCGACCTATCAGAGCCCTTCGACTGCCGGCAAGCATCCGCCCACACACCGCAAAAGTTATGGGCTAAATATAGGGTTACAGTAACAGTATACAATACTAACCCGTTCCTTACGAGGAGCGTTCATGAATTTTACCATGCATCTAAAATGACTTTTTTTTTCTTGTGGACGGGCTGTTTGCTATTATTAAGAGAAAACTTTCTTTGAATAATAATTATTTTAGGCTATGTAAACAAATATAAATAAACACTTACATGTGGAAAGTAACACCATCTTTTTTGTTAATTCAACATTTATCCGTACGGTTTTTACACGGTTTCACTACACAGGAAGGCATTTCGGAATGTTTTCTGAACGTCCGACTCGGCCGGCGGTTAAAGAAATACTGAATACGCGTCTGGCAGAGTCAGAGGTTTTGACGGAGTTGAAGTGTCATTCTTTTTTTGGGTTCAGTTATTATAAATCAATGACTACACTGAAGCCTAGTCTGATCAGTCTAAAACTTTGGGGGCCTCACATCCTAAGTTATCACATTAGAAATAGTTCCGCGGCATAAAGTCAAGAAAATCAGGAATCAAGCTGACACATAGGCATTGCAAAGTTTGATTCTATTCCCATTACTTCCACAGTTTCCATGTCTTCATGGATTCTTCTGTGGTGAATGCTGAATAACAGAATATTTAAATCACAAAAACAGTGCAATTCGTTTATAAAAACGGATGATTAGACCACAGAGATACGTCATCAATTTAAAGAAATAAACCATTTTAACATTCATATCTCAATTTATACGAAAATTTAACGTTTGTTCATAAAAACAAGGATTTTTTTTGAACAAACTAGGAAACGAAGCGGAAATAAAAACAAATATGCAGATACTATAAGCCGGCTGCAAAGGGTCAGTAAGTCGCTTAGAGGGCAATGTACACGCTTGTATAACAGGGTGCCAGAAAGCATTCAATCATTATGTATCAAAAAATTGTTAAAAATACATAATGCTTGAAGGCCTATTACCAGATAGGTGACTATTTTGAAGATCCAAACCCTTGGACGTGTTAATTTATGTTTATATAGTTTGTTATATTATTTTTATTATAAATAAATCAATCAGCACGCCATTTCTCCGAAGAGGTAGGCAGAGAGGGTAGAGCGCCACACCCCCCTGTCCTAGCACACCTCCCTTGCTTCCTTCGCATTCTGCTTCGTGACCATAATGTCAGGAAATGGCCCAGTAAATATTTTGGTTTATTATTAATATCCCAACAGAGACAGAGAAACTCTGGAAACAAATGTGGATTATCTAGATGTTTACAGGGCTTTTTACCTGTCAGAGGCTAGGTTAAGTGACCACTTGATGTATTACAACTTTCCCCATTCCGCCCATCATCTGATAACCATATATTATGACAATTTTTTTTTTTTTTTTTTAATATATTGAACTCGCGTTCGTGATATCACATTTCTAGAGATTTTCTCTCTGGTGACATCCGTTGAGAAGATTGTTAAGCATTTTTGGCAATTGATTACTACACTACACTTGCAATCATAAAGGGTTCTGCTAAAATGCCAAGTATTCTCAATGGATGACAGAGAGTGTTCACATGTGAAGCGTCGCGCCATTTCACTGTATATATGTAACACAAGTTCTGATATGGATATCAAATACTAGGTGAAATGGAGAATGTTGTAATACATCAAGTGGCCACTTGACCCAGCCAATAAGCTCTATAAACGCGAAGATATCCACATTCCCTTCCAAACTTCTCGTCTCTGTTCGAGATGTCAAATTGTAATTGTTAGCCCGTAATGGGTGAAATCCAGTTTTCGCCTATTTGGACACACTCAAAATGTTATCATCATACCATATCCGCTCCCTATGTATAGCATATGGAATCCACAAACTGCCTCCAGGCCAAGCGATCGGCCGCCAGCTCCCGTGCATCCTCCCGAGTCGAGTCCACGTACCGCAGCTCTCGCGCAAACTACCGACGAATTGTCGACAGTGGACGACCAGGACGCCGAGAACCTGATGCTTTGTAAAATAGGCAAGCGTGGTGGCGGCTCTCGGGAGGCGTGCGTAGTATATGGGGAAACGCCTTCGCCGGATGACAGTAGATACCAAGGGTTGGGTTGCTCACCTCTGTGTTCCTTACAAAGTCAAACCACCGCACACCTAATATTCTCCTAAGACACCTATTCTCTGCACTCAGAAGTCTGCTATCTTGGGCCCTGGTTAGGTGCCACGATTCGCAGCCATAGAGGAGAACAAGGTCGTCGCTTTAATTCGAAAGTGTTACATATGCAAAATCTTAATTTTTCAGGAGAGCGTTTTTAAGTATTTTGAATGTTATTTAATTTAAATTCTCTGAAAGTATTGCACACTGCTGAGTGATTTTTTTACTGGAGACGCTTTGGAGCACATTCTTTCAATGTGTAATACTTCACTGAACCTAAAGCTCACCTGGTTTTTAGAAATTAATTTTTAAACCACGATGTAACACTTTTCACAAAAAAATATCAAAAGTGCCCATGGTCTAATGTAAATTGCAACTGTTTATGTTATAAATGTTTACGTGGTGCTCCTCTGGATGTTCATCAACTACTGACTTAATGACCGATGAAACTGTCTTCGGCTACAGCGGTTTTGTCGAAAAGTTAAAACTGTTTTATCGCCCCTTATTCCAAAAACATCAATTTTAGAAATGTAACACATAAAATATATGATGCGACTGTGCCTGAATGTAGAGGTCGAGGAAGGCCGAGAAAGACATGGTATGATCAAGTAAAACAAGGGCTTGAAAGTGGGCATGTAAGAAGTCGGAATAATTGACGATGTATGAATGTGGAGGAAGCAAGAGAAGTATGCCAGACAGATTGTTGTGGCGTTCTATCCTCTCTGCCTACCCCTTCGGGGAAATGGCGTGATGGTTAGTTAGTTAGTTAGTTAACACATTACACATAAAAAATGGATTAAAAAAATACTAATTTTTTGGTGTAAAAAAACAATTTTTTTTACTGATGTAACACTCTTGAATTAAAGCGACGAGGTGTGAAATCTTGTTTACGAAATTTCCAACTTGCAGAAAGGCCTATTCCTCTCTGCCCTGGCGAGCACGAGGTGTACAGCGAGTGCGGCAACAACTCTTGCCTGAGAGATTGTGCGACCATCGGACGGACGGACATAGCCTGCCGGCCATCTTGTAATAGTGGTTGCATCTGTGAAACTGGTTACATACGGAACGCCAACGGGAAATGCGTCACCCCTGAGAATTGCAGTAAGTAGCAATATCAACTAACTAACTAACTAACTAATCATCAAGCCATTTCCCCGTAGGAGTAGGCAGATAGGATAGAACGCATACCACTCTGTCCTGACAGACTTCCTTTGCTTCCTCTACATTCTCAATCTTCTCATGCACATACGCTGATTATTACGACTTTTCACATGTCCACTTTCAAGTACTTGTCGTTCTTGGTCATCCTATGTCTTACTCGGCCTTTCTCGGCTTCTACATCCAGATACACTTGCATTTAAACTTTCTTCCGTTCTTTTATCACTCATTCGCTCCACACGACCAAACCACCGTAAAAGCCCTTTCTTAATTTTGTGGATAATGCTTATCTCAGCCTTGCACTCTGCTCTTATTTGAACATTTGTACACCTATCATGCATAGTCTTACCACACATTGCATTTCAACTACATTCAATCTACTTTCGTCCTTCTTTTTCCAACACCACGCTTTACTACCATACATAAGGTCTTTTACGATGGTTCGGTCATGTGGAGCGAATGGATGATGAAAGAACGGCTAAAAAAATATATGATGCGACTGTGCCTGGATGTAGAAATCGAGGAAGGCCGAGAAAGACATGTTCAAGTAAAACAAGTGCGTGAAAGTGGGCATGTAAGAAGTCGGAATACTCGACGTGCGTGCATGAGAAGATGTATGAATGTGGACGAAGCAAGAGAAGTGTGCCAGGACAGAGCGGTGTGGCGTTCTATCATCTTCAGGGAAATGGCGTGATGGTTAGTTAGCTAGTTACTTTTAACTGATCAGCGACTATACATCTAACAATTAATTTCTCCACTTTTAGTTATCTCTTTGTGCAAGCCGAACGAGGACTTCGATCCTTGCTACAGCGCATGTCCCCCGGAGACCTGCTCGTCCATAGGCCAGATGTTCAGGTGCCCGAGTCCTCAGGAGTGCCAGCCCGCCTGCAAGTGCAAGAAGAACTTCAGGAGAGATGCCAGCGGGGAGTGCATCGACATCAGGAAATGTCGTAAGTCAAATACTGATTGCACTAATACAAAACACATATTAAATACTAACTAACCAACTCACCATCCCGCCATTTCTCCGAAAAGGTAAGGAGAGAGGATAGATTGCCACTCCACTCTGTCCTGGCATACTTCTCTTGCTTTCTACACAATCATACATCTTCTCATGCACGCACGTCGATTATTCCGACTTTTTACATGTCCACTTTCAAGTACTTGATTTACTTGATCATGCCATGTCTTCCTAGACTTATACAACCAGACACACTCGCATCGTAAATCTTTATAGCCGTTCTTTCATTATTCATTCGCTCACCTCAACCCCAAGGGGAACTTCCTTCCCAGTAGGGTGGAACAAGTTGGCAGGCCTAGTTGTCCACTCCACTACGGTCAGTAGATGCAGAAGGCAGACAAGAAGCAGTACACAAGATATAGGGAAACTTCCTTCCCAGTAGGGTGGAACAAGTTGGCAGGCCTAGTTGTCCACTCCACTACGGTCAGTAGATGCAGAAGGCAGACAAGAAGCAGTACACAAGATATAGGGAAACTTCCTTCCCAGTAGGGTGGAACAAGTTGGCAGGCCTAGTTGTCCACTCCACTACGGTCAGTAGATGCAGAAGGCAGACAAGAAGCAGTACACAAGATATAGGGAAACTTCCTTCCCAGTAGGGTGGAACAAGTTGGCAGGCCTAGTTGTCCACTCCACTACGGTCAGTAGATGCAGAAGGCAGACAAGAAGCAGTACACAAGATATAGGGAAACTTCCTTCCCAGTAGGGTGGAACAAGTTGGCAGGCCTAGTTGTCCACTCCACTACGGTCAGTAGATGCAGAAGGCAGACAAGAAGCAGTACACAAGATATAGGGAAACTTCCTTCCCAGTAGGGTGGAACAAGTTGGCAGGCCTAGTTGTCCACTCCACTACGGTCAGTAGATGCAGAAGGCAGACAATAAGCAGTACACAAGATATAGGGAAACTTCCTTCCCAGTAGGGTGGAACAAGTTGGCAGGCCTAGTTGTCCACTCCACTACGGTCAGTAGATGCACCAGGCAATCACTACCGTAGATGCCAACCTGCCTATAACAATAATGATAATAATATATGCTTACGCTATTTTTCCTTATATGATAGTTGTCTTTACCATCATGTTATATGAGAATATTCTGTTTCAGCTCCGATTTTAGATTGCCCGAAGTACGAGGTGTACGACCCTTGCCCAGATTATTGTATAGACGAGCGCTGTTATAAGGGAACCCCCCTAACTTGTTCAAGCACCAAAGTGCCCTATCCAATCTGCAAGCCCAGATGCAGGTGCATGCCAGGCTACTGCAGAAATGAATTTGGAAACTGCGTTCGTAAGTTCGTTAGGATTTTTTTCTCAGAATTCTTTTTCCCTTTTGTTTTTTTCCCTGAGTTGTGTAATTAGACATACCTGATATACATATAAAAATATGTTCACTTAGTTAAGTATACCTACATGTTTTTGTATTTTAGCTTGCAATGGAGATCCTTACGCTGATCCGACAAATGACTGTAGATGCAAAAAAGGATATGTTAAAGACAGAAGTGGAAAATGCACAATCCTGATAAGAAATCGTAAGTATTCAATCTGTTTACCGTTTTACTGTTAAATTCAAACAAAACTGAACAAGACTTCTTGTTATTGATGAAATCTGATAGCTTTTCTGGACGAGAGACCATAATGTATATTTGGAGTAACTAAACCCGTAGTACAAACCAGAAAACTGGTGAATCTACATCATATTTGGAGTCAAATGTGTAATATGACTTTTATATTCGGGAGCTTGAAAAAAAATATTTTTTTTCTCTATCATAAAAGCTTTACTGGAAAATTGCACAAATTCTTATTAAAATGCGGGTTTTGATTTTGTTTTCTTTATGGATAGTATTAAGAGCCACACTACGTGACTCGCGGCATCTTCCCATACAAACGTATTCCTCGATTTTCTCCCTATAGCTATGTTTTTTTCGACACATTTTATAGATATCGACAAGATGCGTGTTTGCATCGTTTATTTTTCAACTATTTATCTAAAAGTTATAAGTTTATATTTAATTTTTAAAAAAAAAACTTGTATAATGTTAATTGCCAATACTATAAGAGCATCTAACAGACATTTTTTGTATACCCACGAACAGGTCATGCCTTTGTGGGATTTTTTGTTTATATATATAAAAAAAAAAATTAAAATCTTTTTCTATGTATTTATGTTACTTTGTTAATTTTCTGATAAATTTGTATTCACATAATATGTATTTTGATGTAAACAAATTTATCATTAATAAATAAAAAAAAAAATTTAAAAAAAATCTCCAGGCGTTTCCTAGTAGGTGATATAATTCGGTAAGAATCTCACTTGCAATCATAAAGGTTTCTGCTAAAATGCTTAGCTATTTCCTCAATGGATGACAGGGAGTGTTCACATGTGAAGCGTCGCGCCATTTCACCGTATATTGGCAGATATCGATATCAAATACTAGGTGAAATGGGGAATGTTGTAATACATCAAGTGGCCACTTAATCATGCCAATGACAGGTCATAAGCCCTGTAAACGCCTAGATATCCATATTCCCTTCCAAATTTCTCGTCTCTGTTGAGATGTCAAATTGTAATTGTTAGCCCGTAATGGGTGAAATCCAGTTTTTGTCTACAAGTATTTGGACACACTCAAAATGTTGTTCGTTTAATATGTGTTTATTTCAGCCTGTGGACCTAACGAGATAGGACCAGTGTGCCCCAGATGCGCTGATGTGACTTGTCCGATGGTGTTTGCTGGTAGAGAGAATGATTGCCTTCCTCCTCCAAGATGCCCGCCTTTCGAGTGCCCCTGTATCCGGGGATATGTGAGAAATGAACTAAACGAATGCGTATTGCCGGAAAAGTGTAAGACTCAATTTATTATTTTAAAAGATTTATCTACCGACATATTATATTATATTTATAGAAAAACGTCCCTTTGCGCCCTTGAGGTACCTATATTTAAATATGGGGGTTAATGCTAGAAGTGCCTATGTCAAAAAAGTGCATTGTTCAGGAGATGAAATTAATGGTTTCTTATTTTATTTATTTATTATTTTATTTACGGAAAAATCCATTTTAAAATACAGAGTTAAGCATGATAGGGATAACAAGCAGTAAAAATAAGTGACAGAACATTAAATTGGTGAAGCTAAGACAGTTAGAATAAAATGTGGACACACTCAAGACAGGATCGGGTCTACTTTAGTGAATGTTTAAATCTTGATAGACTTACACCGAACAAGTCCAGATCGCGTCTTGAGTTTACAATACGACACAATCGAGACATGGGGCATGAAAACCATAGTTAGTTTTGTGGTGACTAAGGAACAGCACGTCATTATTTCTCAACCTACGGACTGGAATACAGAAAGTCACTTGAGTCGGTAAAGATGGTGCAATCTATCATGCCATTTAGCAATTTTAATATTGAAAATGGAATCAATGTTAGATCTACGCTTTTGAAGGACAATGGGTATTAATTACTTTAAACAAAATATTTTACATTATGATTCTTTACCCTCTTAACCTTTCAGTGGCTGACATGGGTATATATAGCATTAAAGAATGGTAATTTACGAGTGGTTTCTGATACCTAACTCATTTTGACCAAAATCTTACATGGGCACTTCTAGCATTAAATTATACATGGTGTAACAAAAACTCGTAGACCCGAACGCGGAGCTGGTGGAGTGCGCCAGCAGATGTCCTGGCGGGACCTGCCAGTCTCCGCTGTTCTCCGACTGCAAGATCTCGTGCCTTCGCAGAGGTTGCCAGTGCAAGAGGGGCTACGTGAAGAGAAGTCCTGCCGACCCGACTTGCGTTCCAATCAAGTCCTGCCCCATTATTAAAGATCCTGTCTTCTTGAATAATACAGTGGCTTTCAGGGCTTAAGGGTAGTCGCATGTTCCGGATTAAGCCCACTTTATACAAAACAGAAAACTGTACATTTAGCAAACTGTCCCATATAAAGCGAGAGCTGTATGGAATATTGCATGGTTTGGCTGTCTGCAGATACTCCAATTTATTAATCATAAAAATCCTAACCCAGAGATACAAAAATTAAATAAAACTATGCATAATATATTTTAAGAATTTATTAAAAACATTTTTACATTATAAATGTGTATTTTAATCATATAATATCATTTTGTATAAGAAATATTTAGAATATTCAAGGCATTTTTGGTCAATCTTAAGTATACAAATAATTTAACTAACTAACTAACTAGCAGAGAGGATAGAACGCCACACCACTCTGTCCTGGCACACTTCTCTTGCTTCCTACACATTCATACATCTTCTCATGCACGCACGTCGTTTTTTCTGACGTCTCACATGCCATGTGTGTTTTACTTGCCTTCATGCCATGTCTTTCACCATGTCACAGTCGCATCATATATTTTTTTAGCCGTTCTTTCGTCGTCCATTCGCTCCATGACCGAACCATCGTAAGAGACTTTAATTTAGTGGATAATGCTTATCTCAGCCTTGCACTCTGCTCTAATTTGGACATTTGTACACCTATCATACATAGTCTTACCACACATAGATTGCATTTCAACAGCATTCAGTCTACTTTCATCCATTTTTTTCCAACAGATATTATATTTTTAGTTAAGATAAATTAAAATTAAAATTTCCAATGTTGGAGATAAACATTGCATTTTACCTTTGACAGGCTTTATTAAATCTCAAACAAATGAAGTTAGAATCCTCCATAAAGGCACACTTTCTCACATAAGTCAGAAAACTAACAAAAAACACAGTTTTACTGTCAGTTTCACGAATCCAACACACCAAGGCAAGTTGGCAGAACGGGGAACATTGTATCAAATTACACTCCTCATCAACCCAGCCAATGTCACAAGCCCTGGGCAACCGTATTCCCTTCCAAACTTCTTTGTCGAGTTGTCAAAATAATATAATAAATAATTTTACTAGAACTAATAGCAAAGTACAGTCGAGTAATGTCTAGGTAACTACGTAAGACTTCAGGGCTGTTGGGAATGGTGCATAAGGCACTCAATGTCGAGATTCTAATAACCGATTATTAGTAAGTAACTGCATGTTTAGCAGTTTAGAGGATTGTAAGGCCTTGCGTGGAACATGTGTACTTATTTTTTTTTATCATGCATCACACCTGTTCTCCTCTATGGCTGCGAATCGCGGCACCTAACCAGGGCCCAAAATACCAGACTTCTGAGTGCAGAGAATAGGTGTCTTAGGAGAATATTAGGTGTGCGGTGGTTTGACTTTGTAAGGAACACAGAGGTGAGGCAACCCAACCCTTGGTATCTACTGTCATCCAGCGAAGGCGTTTCCCCATATACTACGCACGCCTCCCGAGAGCCGCCACCATGCTTGCCTATTTTACAAGGCATCAGGTTCTCGGCGTCCTGGTCGTCCACTGTTGACAATTCGTCGGCAGTTTGCGTCGTCAGAGCTGCGGGACGTGGACTTGGCTTGGGCGGATGCACGGGAGCTGATAGGGAGCGGATATATGATGATGATGATGATGATTCGTTTTGTAACGGAGCTATGCAAAAATCTGTCGATTGACGCCACCCGTCAATTAATAAATGCGTTTGTAGTGTCTAGAGTCGAATATTGTATTGAACGCTGCAGCTAGACTCATTTTCTAAATCTCTAAGTTCGACCACATCACTCCACTGCTAAAGAAACTACACTGGCTGCGCTTTCCACAAAGGGTAGAATACAAACTCTGTTGGTTTATGTACAAAGCCATGCTTACCAATAAAAAAGTTGAAATGTTTAACATTTTTAGTGATCCCTTCATTATCAGATGAACGGTGTAAAATTTAATAAATAACAATTCAGATATTATTGATATCCCAACAGAGACAGAGAAACTCTGGAAACTAATGTGAGTATCTAGGCGTTTACAGGGCTTATGACCTATCATTGGCTGGGTTAAGTGGCCACTTGATGTACTACAACATTCCCCATTCCGCCCATCATCTGACAAACATATATGATACATTTTTTAAACTACTAATAAGCTTCCACATTTGAGTTTGACAATTTAAAAAGATTTCCCAGCATGGTTAAATATAAAGCATTCGAAATGTTGTTAAAAAGATTTACTGGTTAAATATAAAGCAAATAACAATTGGAGAGACATCTTCAGGCGTCTTCTAGTAAGTAATAAAGCTCGATAGAGCCTTACCTACGCCAATAAAGATTGATTGCCAAAAATGCTTAGCAATCTTCTCAACGGATGTCACCAGAGAAAAAAATTTGAAAATTGTCAAAAAACAAACTCAAATGTGGAAGCTCTTGTACAAATTCTCTATAAGTATTTGGTAGTTTAAAAAATTTGTCATATGATGGGTGGAATGGGGAATGTTGTAGTACATCAAGTGGCCACTTAACCCAGCCAATGACAGGTCATAAGCCCTGTAAACGCCTCATTGGTTTCCAGAGTTTCTGTCTCTGTTGGGATACCAATAATATCTGATATCAGCCCAGCATGGGTATAATCCAGCAATTGGTCTACAAGTATTTGTATACGTACAAAATGTTGTTAAAAATAACATTACATTCATTATCATTGGAAGACAATATATTGTCTGAATATTACAGCTATACGTATTGGTTGTATTGGCACTTAACTACCATTACTGGAAGATGAATCCTGTCCGTCATTATCTTTGATTTTTAAGCCCATCGGATTGCAAACACTGCACGCCTTCATCTTCTCTTCGAGGTAAAAGACTTTTTGTCGAAGATATTTCAAAGTGTCGTCCTGTTGTCGTATTTGGTTTTTCAGGGCTCCCACCGTGTCCTCGAGGGCCCCGAATAGGGCTTGGGCTTCGGGCTCCGAATCCCCCACCGGGGGGGGCTCGTCAAGGCAGAAGAACTCGCGAACGGTCCTGTCCATCGGCAGCGTCTTAACAACGGCGTTAACGAAGATCTGAAGGCCCCTGGTCCTGGCTTCGAGGAATCCGGGATCAAAGTTGTTACGAACAGACGCTTTTCCGGGAGTGGTAAAATTAAATTCCTGTTCTCCATTTTGAGTTTTTGGTATAGTCGAACGAAGTCTGTGTACCGTCTGAACACCATCCAAGATAACCCGGTACGAGGGTCGTCAATTCTCAGCTTGTAAATTGTAAATCGCGCTCTCTCCTCCATAACCTCGTATCCGATAATCGGGATGTTGAAATTCTGAACGGAACTCGGCGATAATGAATTCGAACGGGTATCGTACGAATTGAATTCGTTTCGACTGATTTGATTGTCGCTCCTTGCTGCGCCTAAAAACGAGTTTGACAGCGGGTGAACATCGACAAAAGACGTCGCGTCAATTTGCTGCAAATTTGATCGCGAAAATCGCGTCGCGTCGTCGCGAACTGACGCAAGATTTATTCTATCATTTTGTCCGATGTTGTCGCAGTCGTTCTCCTTATTATTGTTTTCTGTGGTTATATTTGAATTTGGATCGTTCGCCGTTCTAGAACCCGCCGGAATTCTGTTTCCATTTTCAAATTTCGTCTCCTGATTGTTGTTTGTAAAATTATCCATGGTTTGTAGTAATTATTACTACAGTTTTGATATTTCGTATCTTCTGTAAGATATTTATTGAATTTTTTCATGTGATTAGGTACATCTGTAAAAAAAAAGCAAAGTTAGAAATTTATATTTTTACTAAGGCTGATAATTACTTAAAACTAATTTAAGTAATTATCAGCCTTTAAGGGGGAAAAACACGATTCTATTTTATCTCATCATCATAATAATTCCATATCTGCTCTAATGTGGAGCATATGGATTCCACAAACTGCCTCCAGGCCAGGGGATCGGCTGCCAGCTCCACGTCCACACCCTGCAGCTCTGTCGCAAACTGCCGACGAATTGTCAACAGTGGACGTCCAGGACGCCGAGAACCTGATGCCTTGTAAAATAGGCAAACATGGTGGCGGCTCTCGGGAGGCGTGCGTAGTATATGGGGAAACGCCTTCGCCGGATGACAGTAGATACCAAGGGTTGGGTTGCCTCACCTCTGTGTTCCTTACAAAGTCAAACCACCGCACACCTAATATTCTCCTAAGACATCTATACATCAAAACTCAGAAGTCTAGTATGGGCTCTAGTTGGGCGCCATGATTCGCAGTATTCTAGTCTTAGTACACTTAAAGATGTAGCATAATTGATATACAAATCAAAATATCACGCTTGAAAGAACCTAACATAGCAAATAACTGTGCTTCACAAATAATGAATATTCATCGTCAATATTACAAGTTTAAAATCAACTAATATCGTTTTAAAGATAAAAGGTGTAAAATCCAATGATGGTTAATTTAATCAACGATAAAAACACGTAAATTTTGAGTCGATCGTATTTTAGTCAATTGACGTTGGTCGGTCAAAATCGGTAGTTTTTTA
Source organism: Micrasema minimum (assembly GCA_022494985.1). Classification (NCBI taxonomy): domain Eukaryota; kingdom Metazoa; phylum Arthropoda; class Insecta; order Trichoptera; family Brachycentridae; genus Micrasema; species Micrasema minimum. The sequence goes on from JAGVSP010000567.1 coordinate 61,433, forward strand.
TGCAAATAATGTGCGATTAATACGATGATCATCGCGCTTTGAAGTAGTAATTGTAACAAAATGACAATCTGCTATCAATATGGACCCATTTTCGTCATAACGTGTCGGAAAAGCAAGCCGAATTTATGTTAAAGTTTACAAGGTTATACGCGTCAGAGTAATTGGGACACGGCGTAAAAATCCAATTGTTCAATTTCACTCACGTTTTAGATCAATTCCAAATGTTTCCAGAAACAAATAGATCGCTTAAATGTCTTTCTATAGCAGTAAAACGTATAA